>JAQQSK010003852.1:96659-160812 GCA_028658325.1 Potorous gilbertii
CCTGTTTTTCATGCTTTTCTTGCATCTCCCTCATTTCTCTTCCCAGTTTTTCCTCCACCTCTCTAACTTGATTTTCAAAATCCTTTTTGAGCTCTTCCATGGCCTGAGCCCATTGAATATCTATTTCAGATGTTTGGGATACAGAGGCCTTGACTTCTGTGTCTTTACCTGATGGTAAGCATTGTTCTTCCTCATCAGAAAGGAAAGGGGGAAATATCTATTCACCAAGAAAGTAACCTTCTATGGTCTTATTTTTTTTTCCCTTTTCTGAGCATTTTCCCAGCCAGTTACTTGACTTCTGAGATTCCTCTCCACCTCCACCTAGATCCGCCCAGCTAGTGCTTGGGGTCTGAGATTCAAATGCTGCTCCCCAGCCTCAGGGCTTTCAGCAGGGGGCGTGGCTGCTGTTCAGGGTAAGATTAAATCAGGTTCTCAGGTGGGGGCAGGGCTGCTTCCCAGGCTCAGTTCCCTCAAGGGGTTTATACAGAGACCTTCAGTAGTGGATCTGAGGTCCTGCCTGCTTTGGGAGCCCCTGTCCTCTGCTGCTGCCTCCCGAGGGGCCCTGAGTTATGGAGACACCCTGCTCCCCTCTTAGCCAGCCCAGAAGTCTCTCTCACTGACCAGCAGCGCCTGTGGGTGAAGGGACCCCCGTGGCCACCAGAGATTCCATCCCTGAAGCCCGCTCAGATCTGCTCCTCCTGGGGCCATGCGGCCAAGGTTGGGCTGGGTTCTGCTCTGGTCCCATGCATGATGGACCTTTGGTGAAGGTTTTTCAGGTCTTTCTGAAACAGAAATTTCCTCTACTCTGTTGTTCTGTGGCTTCCACCACTCCAGAATTTGTTAGGAGTTCTTATTTACAGATATTTTATAGGCTGTGATTTCGGAGCTGGCATAAGTGTATCTTTTTACTCTGCCATCTTGGCTCCTCCTCCTGGTTTTGTTTTGTTTTCAACACTAGGGGAGGAACCAGGCATCTTTAAGCCAGAAGAAGAGGAACTAGTAGAGAAGGAAAGATTGAAGTTTTGAAAGAGTAGGGTTATTTGAAGAAGACATTCACCGGAAAAGACAGGAGGGGATAAGGTTAGGCACATATGTAGGAAGGTTGATCTTGAAAAGGAGAAAGGCCACCATGTTAGAAGAGATTAGAGGAAAGGAGGAGAGAGATGATGATGTGAAGGGATTTTCTCTTGAAGAAAAAAGAAAAAGCAGAAACTCAGGACACATTGAGGGGGAAGAATAGGTTTAGGAGAGGTAAGGCATAATGAAAGATAGAATGATTAGAAGTTACATGTGGTCAGTTAGAGGAAGGTCAAAGTTTTTGAACATAGAAGTGGAGTGCTTAAGGACAATGGTAAGATCCAGGATATAGATGAGGTGGAGTACAGGAGTAGGACATGAAATTAGAGCAGGGACAGGTAATTACGAATCAGACAGAGATTATATTTAAACTTACAGGAACTGATAAGGTTCCCAAGAGGGAAACCACGACATGAACATTCATCTAGACTGGTATTATCTCTTTAGGGTCAGAGAAAACACCAGGGCAGAAGCTAATGACTGATCTCTGTCAAGGCCTCTGCCCAGAAGCTGGAGGGAGAAAATCCTTCTTCAATCCTGGTAGCCCCTGGAACCTTGGATTCATTACTCATAGTCTCACTCTAGAGCAGGAGAATCTCCTCTCAATGGCTTGGCAAAGAGTTGAGAACTGGGATGGGCCATCATTCCTCATCCATGTTGCTTTATTCAGGTCATTAACTCTGCCACTTAGCTGTTACCTGCCTTGCTCAAGCTTCCTGCTCATTTATCTCCCTCACAGAGAGATTCCAGTTCACACTCCCATCCAGTGGCCAGCTCTCCAAGTCACTAATTGCCATATATGATGTGGTTAATTAATGATAATGATGATGACTCATGATTGGAGAAAGCCTTCCAGCTAGGCAGCCTCCCAGAGGGCATTGCACAGCAGGCTCACCTTAGAGAATGCCACACATACTAATGTACCATTCCTGACCTGGGGTGGAATGAAAGGGCTCATGAACAGCTATGGAAGAGGTAGTGGCAAACTTTCTTTTGAGCCAGTAGAAACAGCCCACCACATGTCAGGTAAGCTTTAGGCACTCACCCCAATCACCGGTCACATTTGCTCATCTGGAATTTCAACTTACAGTGAGACAGTTGGTTTGGAGAGTTTGGCCTATGGAGGACAGAGAGGGATGGGATATTGTATAGTAACAATACTTTCCAAGCTCATTGCTGTTTACATAATGTCTAGAGGTTATAGGGGGAACTAAGACTGATCAGATTCCTCAAGATTTGGAATAGAAGTTGATTGAGTCTGGTTGTTGTTATCTCTCTGTTTCCTTCTTTAAGGGAGGCAGATTAGATGTGTCATCATTTCCTGCTCTCCCCATATACCTCCCAATCACAGGAAATTGCAGCCTGAGATCTCTCACATGTCAACCACTATAGAAATATCATGAGCCTATCTATGCCCCTCCTTCCTTCAGCCTACATCTGTACCAGCTCTGTTTGACCAGGGACACACTAGTGAGGGAAAAGCTATTTGCCAAGGGAGAGAATTCAAAACAAGGGAAATTAAAGGGATTAGAAGGTTATGATTTCAGAAAATAGTGAAAGGCCCAAAATAACCAAGGATAAGAGGAAAGAGAGGAATTGTGTGCATAGTTTTGGGGGATAGGGTAGAATACAAAAATCTAGAAACCCTGGAAGGTAAAAAGCATCAAAGAAGGCAGAAATAGCTTCACATTATCTCAGCAAGCCTTGCAAGAAGTGAGTTTACCATCCCTAAAGATACTTCATTGGCTCCAGGGAGATGGATGACTACTAAGGTAAATTTAATTTAATTCAGCATGCATTATTCAGGGCTTGGAAACTGGGGATACAGAAATCTTTTTTTTTTTTTTTTTAAGCTACAGCCTTTGCAATCCCTGCCCTCAGTGAGTTTAGATTCCAATCAATGTAGGGTAAAGATTGAGGAAATGTACAATATGTACACAAATAGTAGGGAAGACAAACCACTGGAGATCTAGTAAAGGCTGTATGGCTTTTCCCTGAACTATGCTTTGAAAGAGATAGGTATTTGAGGAAGAAGTGAGGAGACTAGGCATTCTAGGGATTGGAGACAGCTTGTGCAAAGCTACGGAGGTAGAAAGCCAGATTTCTACTTCCTGGCCTCAAACTAAGAATCTCCCCTTGAAAAGTGAGGTTAAGAGAAGGCAAGGAGAATGGCGCTGATCCCATTTTCAGTTTTGATTCTCTGAATTCTGCACTAGTGGAGTCTGATCCTTCCCTGGTTGAGAGAATCACTTCCCCTAAGAGATGAAAGGGCATGCAGGCCCCAATTAGCCCACATGCATTTATATCGCAGGCCACAATGGAGTTACTCCCAAGGGAAAATGAATGTAATTGATGGGAGGACAGGGTTACACCCCTCATCCCAATGAGGACAGGAGGCAAGGTGAATTTTTTCCTATGGAAATCTTTTCTATTTCCCTTCAAAACAAAGTGCTAAGAATATAGCAGCCTTTCATTCTGGCCAGAGCAAAGAAAGGTCAAGCTTTGGACCCCATATATCAGGCTCTCCAGAGGGAGCATACATCCCTAGAAACACAATAGTGGTTGCCAAGAAGGGTGAAAGGCTTCTCTGCAAAGCCGATGAATATGATTTCAGGGTAAATTTCCTCCCATAATTGTATTTTATTTCGGAGCCGTTAGGATAATATTGTTATTCTTTCCATGTCAGCGGTATCTCTGCCTTATTTGCATTGTTCTGTGAGCTCTGTTCTCAGGCTAAGAAACGACTGCCTCTCTTAGACAGCATCATGAAAAGCAACCAGAATGGAGCCATTGGCCAAAGTCAAGATTTAGAGGGGCTGGAGTTTACATACCCTTTGTTAGCTATTACTGTTCAAGTGGCAACTTCACTAAAAACACCCCTGCCTCCCCTCAGACAGTAGAGATCCTCAATCTACAATGGAATTCCCATTTCTAATATGTCACTCTCTAAAGGCCATGCTAGAGGAGAAGGACAACCAAGGCTTTATGGAAACTAATCAAGGGGAGAAACAGTATAGCTAGTATATTAGGCTAAACACCAAGTATAAAAAAGAAAAAAAAATATGGAATTATATGTCTGGAAGGAAGTCTTGGAGATTATATAATCACAATCTGTATTTTAAGCCCAGTTGCATATTTACACTCCCTCATGCACTTTATAACCTAGGCACATTGGGCTATGTGCTGTTTACTGTATCCAGCATTCCATCTTCCACTTCCATGTATTTGCATATATTTCCCCTCCCTGGAAAGCTCTCCCTCTTGAGCTCCACCTCTTAGAAAACTTTTAGATCCCTTTAAGGCTCCGTTCAAGAGGCTTTATTCATTTCCCCTGAAGTTTAGTTCTCAACCACTCCCAATCACTCTGCTTGTTTGTATTTATTCTGTATTTACTTATCAGCGAACATGCTGTATTTTCTCTTTTAGAATATAAAGTCCTTGAGGGCAAGGACTAGCTTACTCCTGTATTTATATTCCCAGTGTTGAGTACAGTGTCTCGTACAAGGGAAGCTATTAATGAATGCATGCTGACTCATTGAGTGACTGAAGAATCAAAGGATGAGAGACAGAGACACAGGGACACAGGCAGAGACAGACAGAAAGACGGACAAACAGACGAGACTTCTGTGATGGTTAGAATTCAAGAACTCAAGTTGGGAAGGTCTGGTTTCAAAGGTGACCTCTGACATTCATTAATCATGCAACCCTAGGCAAGTCACTTACCTCTCTGAACCTCAGTTCCCTTATCTGTAAAACAGGCATAAGAAATCAATCAATAAGCATTTATGAATCACCTCCTGTATGCCAAGCACTGTGTCAAGTGTGAAGAGATACAAAAACTAACACTTGACTCCCAGGCTTGTTGTAAGGATTTCATGGGCACAGCAGTTTGCAAACCTTAAAGCCTCCATCAATGCAGCTGTTGTTATTAGCTTAGAGACAAGAGTTCAATGGGTGAAGAGGCAGAGGGACACGTTGTGGCTGCCAGGAGCACCGTCACAGAGCTAAGAGAAAACAGAGAGTGGAATGAGAGGAAAGGTTTGGTTCAGTTTGTCTAGAGTCAAGGTTCTCATCTCCTTCGGGCCTTGGACTCCTTGGCAGTCTGGCTAAGATTAGGGCCTTCTTTTCAGAATTATGTTATTAAATACATAAAACACACAGGATTATGAAGGAAACCAATTATATTGAAATTTAGTTATCAAAATATTTCTTAAAAATAAAGCTCATGGACCCCAAGCTAAGAGGTCTTGACCTACCACAGTGGCCTCAAACACGAATAGAAATGAAGATCACTGAACCGTACGTAAGGATCCCTGAAGGCTGCATTTAGTCTAAAAATGTGACATAATCTATGTTTTATTGTATTTTTATTTTGTTAAATATTTCCCAATTACATTTTAATCTTGTCGGTCCACACTAGGGAGTGTAGTGAACTTCATATAGCCCACAGGCAGTGTGCCTGATACCGCTGGTCTTGGGAATAGAACATGGGGAGGGAACAGTATGAGGCCAGGCGGAAAAGAGAGCATAGTAACATATTATGGAGGGCCCTGAGGCTTGAATTCTGTTCAGTCAGCTATAGAGAGACATAGGCCTTGCTTAGACACTGTCACAATAGACAAAAATCAGTACAATGTCACACAAATCAAAAATATCTTTTGCATACTCTGTGCGCTGAGTCATTCCACCAGTGCATGTATCTGAAATTGGGAATGAAGAATGATGGACGGTGAGTTGTAGTCAGAATTGAATAGAAGGAAATAGAGCAAATTAGACTTCATTCAGGAAAGTGCGTGGTGTTTTCAGGCAGTTAGGCAGTGTAGTACAAAGAGTGCGGGAATGGAAGTCAGAAAGATTCATCTTCCTGAGTTCAAATCTGTGTGACCCTGGGCAAGTCACTTAACCCTGTTTACCTCAGTTTCCTCTTCTACAAAATAGAGAAGAAATGGCAAACTACTCCAAGTTCTTTGCCAAGAAAAGCCCAAATGAGGTCACAAAGAATTGGATATGACTGAACAGCAGCAGCAGCAGCAGCGGCATTTTGAATGATCTCAATTTGCTTCCTACTATGAAGGAAAACACATCTTTTCTAACACAAATATTTTCTTTACGATTTTATATAGTTCTGAGTCTTTGGAACACCTCTCTAAGAAGTCAACATGGTTGTTGTTCAGTAATATCTGGTAGCTGCTTCTATATAAAAGTTCTATGAAAATCAACTAGACAAAAATGGGCAAGAATTGAATCTACACAAATTGAGAAAGTATTCAAGTATAGATGAGATCACGCAGTTGAAGTACATTTTCAATGAAATGATAAACTTCATCAATTATCTTCATACCTGCTGAGCTTTTCTATCCTCTCACACAAAAGTCACAGCAGCACCTTAAAGGTAGAAGATTCTATACCATGAAGTACCAGAATAACAACAAGGTTTAACCACAAGCCACCTTCAAAATTCAGGGACTAGGAAAAAAATGTTCCGAGAACTTACATTAACATGCCTTTATATAACCCAATGCTATGGGCAGCTCGATAGTATAGTCATTAGAGTACTGTGCCCAGAGTCAAAAAACCTGAGTTCAAATGTGGCCTCAGATGATTACTAGTTGTGTGACTGGGAAAGTCACTTAATCCTGTGTGCCTCATCTGTAAAAAGAGCTGGAGAAGGAAATGGCAAACCACTCCAGTATCTTTGGCAAGAAAATCACAAAAGGGGTCACAGAATCAGGCATGACTGAATATAACTTAATACCAACAACAATATAATCCAACCCAATCACAACCAGGAGATAAGCCAATCAACTAATTGGAGGGTTGGGGAGGCAAGTATCTGTTATGAGAACTACACTTCCTCCTATGTGTTGAAACTCATATATCCTGATTTCTATAAAGCCTAGAGTAAAAGGGATATAAGTATTCCCTTCAACACATGCACACACACACACACACACACTAATGGGACATGGACTTAAAAGTAAATCCATCTTTTGAGATTCCCTTCTCCTGAAAATGAAGTGGCTCACACATAGGAAATGTTCAATAAATATTTGTTGAGCGACTGTTGATTGTGCTCTTAATGATCCCAAGCTGCTCGCTGCTTCAAAAGCCCATTTCTGCAATGCACTATTTCCCAAAGATGCTATATGGCTGCAAATCACAGATTTCTGTCTTTGAAGAAGCAGAATTACAAACACACGAAAGCACAATAAATGGTATGGTAGGTGTAGGTAGGCTACAGAATTTATCAAAGATGGTGCATTGCAGCATCATACACAGCTGTGCCCTCATGAGCCCTTCAGAAGGGCAGGGAGAGTGACCTATAAACCAACAATGCTAGCCTGTCAGATGAGCAGCTCTCCCTGTCTGTCACACTGATGCTCTGGGCACATGTGGGCTGCTTACATCTACCTCTCAGTAGCATGGCCATTCTCTTTTCCCTTAGAATTGGACCTCCCTGGGACCCTGACCCAGCTTGTTGACATTACTTCTGCTTACTCCTATGAGACATTCTATATCTTCTACTGCTATCCTGGCCTCCATCTCTGAACTGTACTTCCCAGCTGACTCTGTAATAGGGACATCAGATTGGCTGCCACCTTTCCTGATTGAATTATATCTCCTGGGTATCCATGCAAGGAAGATTTCAAGTTAGTGACCATTTTGCTTGACTAGTTTGGATATGCACCCAAGAAATGTATAGAAAATGTTTTGGAAGATATGTGAGATCAGAAAGGAAGTGGACCAGTGAGAATGAGAGCCAACATTAATGGTACATTAATGAGAGACAACCTTAATGGTACCTTAGCATTCTAAAGAAAACAAAAAGATAGACATTCCATAGAGAATTTGGGGGGGGGTGGGGGGATATGTACAAGAATTGCCTGAGATGTGGGAATATGACTTGGAAGAAGGAAATATCTATGAAGTTACAGATTCATCAAATATTATTGATTAATTGTAGCATCAAGAGTGATGGGCTGTACATGAGAATTCACCCCAAACCAAGGGTTGTTTGTGGACTTGTACCCTGCTTCCTTGCACATCTGGAGAAGGAGGAAGAAGGGATTATGAGCTTCATAGGGCTAATGCAGGTTGGTTTCCCCAAGTAACCCTAGGGCACATGTAACTGGAGGGCAGTTCCCTGAAAAGGTTTGGGATTTTGATGGTTGAGGGGAGAACAAACAACCCTGGGGCACCGGCTAGATGCCTCTGCATTCAGGATAGTTGGAGCTATTTCCCAATGATTGAGATTATGAGGGCACCAATGTGAGGTCCCCAGAGCATAAAACAGCACAAGGATATGAAGAGATGACATTCCTGGCATGAATCAATAAGTCAACAAGAATTTATTACACTTTCCTATGTACTAAGCACTGTGCTAAGTGTCAGAAAAATAAAAACAGTTCCTCTTCTCAGTCTAATTGGGGAGAGAACATGCAAATAACTAAGGACATATAAGACATATTCAAGCTACATTGGACAGAATACCAGAGGGAAGGCACCACTAGTCACTAGCTCAGAGGAGCCCAGTGATGTCCAGGAGGTCAAGAAGTAGCAGTAGGAGGTTGCACTAGACAAGCTCTAAGGTCCCTTGTAATTTTCTTTTATTCCATTCTTCCTTAAGGGTCAACTTCAGCCTATGTTCTAGGCACTATGCCAAGTCCTGGGAATGTAAATACAACCATAAAGGCAGTCCTTGACTTTAAGGAGCTTATACTCTAGTAAGGGGCTGGGCCAGTTCCAGTTATCCTGATCTGTATTTCACCATTGGACCCAGATGGTTCCACAGGAGAAAGTGAGGCTGGTGACTTTGCACAGTCCTGCCTCACTTAAATCCAATTCACTTGCATGTCATGGCATCACCTTCCTGGCGCTGTGGTCCCCTGAAAAACAAAGGACAAGCAACAAAAACAAACACAAATTACAATAACAATGTTCTTCCACCTAGCTGTCTCCATTTCCCGCATATAAACAAGCAAAGATGGAGTATGTCAGTATTCCTTGTCTATGTATCTCCCATAAAAGGTTAAAGATTGTATAAATATTTTACTGGGCAGAAAGAACAAATCCTTCCCTATCAGATGACCTGGTGAGATTGGAGTCTCAGAAACTCTGAGTAAGGGCTTAAAGCTTAAGGCAGAGATAGAAGCTATGAACCATAACTAGGACACCACAATCCCAATGCGGATGTGGCTAAGGAAAAAGGGTTGCAGAAGAATTCTGGTTTAGCTTGTCCTGAACAGAAGTTGCAGTCTGTTTTAACCTAAGGGTCTCCTTAGAATCATAAGGAAAAGAGGAACCCTCAAATTCCATCTGGTCCATCCAGGGATGTGCTGGAGCTGGCTCATGAGCCTATTGTTAAATTTTCAGGGTGAGCAATTATATCTAGGAAATTGGCAATTCTGCAAAGCAGGGCTTGATTTTTTTTTAAATTTGATTTATTATATTATTTATTAGTTGATTATAAAGACTTAAGGAAGTGATTGAGAACTTATGTCCTGCATACATTTGGAGAGCCAGTTTTTAAATATTTTCCAGTACATCACTAACTCTGTTATCATTTAATGGAAGCAGCACTGGATTTAGACTCATAGGACTCAGTGTTGACACCAGATCTGTCAATTACCACCATGTGACCATGGCATTGAACCTGTATGGACCTCATTATATTTGGTGATCAACAAGTATTTATTAAGTCCTTTCAATGTGCCAGATACTGTGTAAGTGCTTGGGGCTACAGAGAAAAACACTAACACAAAAACAAATCTTTAGACACATTGGGAAAAGGACCAAACTTGAAATCATAGGACTTGAGTTCGAATCCCAGCGCCGCTACTTGCCTTGGTTAAGCCAGCTGACTTCATTGGTCCTCAGTTTCCTCATCTATAAAATAAGAGGATTGGACACCTAAATTTCCTTCTAGCTATAAGCTGATAATTATAATGAGATGATGATGAGCTATGAGCCTTCCATCTTTGATTCTACTTAAGTTGTGCCAGAGAAAACGATTCTATTATTTTCACTGCACCACTGTTCCAGCATCTAACTGCCCTCTTCAGAAAATGAATGAGTGAATGAAAGTAGTTCAATTTAAATTCAACCTAAGTCCTTCACACTACATTTTTAAGCCCATTACCTTCTTAAGCTCAGTCCCCACGGAGTTAAAGTATAATTGCTCACCTTGGATATACCATTCCTAGTGTTGCAGAAGCAAAACCTTAAAATATTCGGACATTTGGTGCAAATTTAAAGTAGGATGATGGAATTAGAACTAAAATAAAACTGAGAGATCATCTCTTCCAACCATCTCACTTTATAGATGAAAAGAGTAACACTAGTGGAAAAGGATGGACTTGCCCTAGCTAAGAAGCAGCTATTTTAATCTAGGTACTCTAATGCCAAATGCAGCTTTCTTTCCATTGCATCAGGGCTACCTCTGCCCTTTCTTTGGTCTGTTCTCAACTGTGTCTTGAAATAACATTTCAGTCTGAGCCTGTCCTCCCAATGTAGTGGTCCTACTGACCCTCTGGAGAAATCTCACTTTTTATTTTCAGAGCTGTCAGGCACATAGGCCAGGTCACACATCCTAGGTTGCCTCTGAAGCTAATTATTGAGCTAAACTCTGTGTGAGCTGAAGCCAGTTCTCTACTGTCACCAGGAGAGCAGAAAGTCTTCCCCAACCCCACCCAAGGCTTGATGACTTCAGAGTCACCTAGTTAGATGAAGCTGTCACTCCTGGCACTGGCTCAAGATTTAGCAGCCCTCAAAGAAGAAACAGTTACTTCTTGAGAGATTTCAATCCAATTCTACGTTGCCACTCTTTTCTAGATCATGATAATTTTTCTTGTCATGTTCAAGGACCAAATTTTTGCCACTGGGCATCTGTCAAGAATTAGACCCTGGACACTACAAAGAACAAATATCACCAGTTAAGTTCCCAGACCCAACTATTATGGGCCACTCAGAGAAATCCCAAACTTCACAGTCAGATGTAACCATATATATACCCCAAGCCAGGCCCTCAGGTTCAGCATCAGAATCTTTTCTCCTTACCTATAAGGAATCACTGGAGGCATTTAGGGTTACATTAATTCTTTTTAAACTATAAAGGTTTGGAAGAAATACCTACGTTCTCCTCAGTATTGGAACTTCCTTTGCATACGCAGAGCCCATTTCCAAATCTTAAATAATTAACCTCTATGTGTCTCATTTATATTTCCTGCCTAGTCTCTAGCCTCCTATGGAAAGAGTAGAAACACTGTGCCATCGTAACAGTCTCCTAATTTTGAGGTGAGGGTAGGGGTCACCATTTCATTAAGTTTCCAGCCCGATCTCCTGATTTGAAGAAAAGAGAGTATCACTATTCCTTCTGCTCCAAGTTGCTGCTCCTTCACCTGCATTACCCAAGGTTCTGAAAGGACTCCACACTGAAGTTGTGACCTATTAACATAGAAAATCTTTCTAAAATTTTTCCTTAATGATTAACAAACTCCTCTTTGGCAATGCCCACCCCAGTACCAGGATTATGAACCCTTGTAGGGTCATCATTCAAACCTTGTTCTCCATTTCCCACTGACCAATTTCTTAATTCCATTCTCCACAATTCCTTCCCTCTAATGTCCCACCCCCAAACTACCCACCCCTTCCAGTGTGCCCTCTGGAATGCTCACTCTATAGGCAACAAACTTGTTTTCATTTTAAATCTTTTCCTTTTCCGTTACTTCCAACTTTTCACTTTACTAATATTTATCTGCCTCCTGGTGTCATAACTTCCATGGTTGCCCTGCCCAGCATTGACTGAATTTTCACTCATTCCTCCCAATTCCCTGGTTGAGGTGGGAGAGTAAGAACATTCCTTGCTCCCTGTTGCCACCTCCATTTTCTCTCCCTATCCCTATCACTCAGTAACATTCCTCCTTTGAGGTTCATTCAGTCCATACATGCCACCCAATCAAAGTTCTGGTAGTTGCTGTCTACAGGCTTCTAGGTCACTTTTCTTCCTTCTTTAACCAGTTCTCTCCTCTCCAGCTCTTACCTTCATGTTAGTGAGCTTAAACATATGTATGGACTTGCCCTCAAACCATTAGAGCTTAAACATATGTATGGACTTGCCCTCAAACCATTAACCATTAACCATTCAGTTCCTTAACCCACTCACTTTCTAAGAGCTACTTCTCCACCCCTTCCAGGCCACATACAAGAAAGGTCATGCCCTTGATGTTGCTACCACTCACAAATATGCTGCTTCAATGTTCATGGACTCAGATTTTCCCTCATCCGTCTACAATTTATTGCCATTCCACCTCTCTGCCTACTAATGTTAAATCTTACTCATCATTCATACTCTGACCTCCAATACCTCAACATCCCAGTACTCTCTATAAGGTCATCATCCTTGTACTAGTTACACTCTCTTCCTTTCCCCAACTTGATCCCAGTGATAAACCAATTCAACTCTACATTCTCTTGAGTCCCTGACCCTCTACTCATATTACCATCTGTACCCTTCGAAGCCTTGGATCACTCTCATCATCCATTGCCTTCACTTCTACACTTATGATGCTAAATAAAGGTAGAGAAACTCATGTAACCATGCTGACTAAGTTCCCTATGAACTTATGTTACATAACCTCAATGAGGTTAGCACTGCAACAAGGCAAGTCTTTTGCAACTCCCTAATTAACTCACTATTCTACTCTTTGTAGCAGCTCTTCCAAATCTTTCATCCCTCCTCTAGTCTCCAATGGCTCCCTCTCCCTCCACTTTCAATTGAGAACCTTGTCTTATATTTGACTGAAAAAATTAAGGCCATTCCCCAAATGCTCCCTCTTCTCCCTCTTCATATTTCATATGACTCAGGTTCTTTCTGCCAACTATTTCCTTCTTTACCCCTGTCTCATATGAAGAGGTGGCCCTGTTTTTGCCAAGGTAAACCCCTCTACATACACAAACAATCCCATTCCATCTCATCTCCTCCAAGTGATTTCTCCCTCTGTCAACACCATTCTCTCATTTATCTTTAATCCTTTCTTGTTTACTAACTCCTTCTCTACTCCCTACAAATATGCCTATGCAGTTGTCCCCACCCTCAAAAAACCCTGACTTGATACTTTTATCTTTGCTATTGTCCTCTATTTTTTCTGCCCTTTATGGCTATAGTATTTTCAAAGGTCTTCTACAACAGATAGCTCCACTTTCTCCCCTCTTGCCCTCATCTTAACTCTCTAGTCTGGCTCCTAATCTCATCATTCACCTGAAATTGCTTTCTGCAAAGTTATCCATATTCTCTCAATTGCTAAATCACTCTCTCCCCGTTCTCTTGCTACCTCTCAGACCCCTAACCAGGGATGTCATATAGATCTCTCTCTGTGCTGGCTTCTCTTCTCCTCTTCTCCTATATGGATACAACTATCATGTCTATGATAATGGTTCTCAATTCTGTTTATCCAGACCCAGTCTCTCTGTTGACTTCCACACTCACATCTCCATCTGCATATTTGACTGTTTGAATTGGCTATCCCATAGACATGTTAAGCTCAACATATCCAAAACTGAGCTCATTTTTCCCCCTCAAATCCTCCTTATCTCCTAACTTCCCTATTACTGTCTAAGGACATCCTCCCAGTTCCCAGGCTTGTGACTTGGACATCATCCTTGACTCCTCCCTCTTTCCCACCTCCCCTCACCCCCATAGTCAATTGTTGACAAGGCCTGTCAATTTTACCATATACTCTCTTTCACCCCCTTCTCTCCTATGATACTGTTATCACTCTGGTGCAAACCTTCCTTTCCTCATTCCTGGATAATTGTAATGTCTGTATGATTGGTCTACCTACCACAAATCCTCACCCACTCCAGTCAATCCTCCACTCAGTTGTCAAAGCATAGGTTTGACCTTGTCACCTCCCTACTCAATAAACTCCGAATGTCTCCCTATCACCTCCAAGATCAAATATTAAATCCTTTGTTTACCATTCAAAGCCCTTCATAATTTGACTCCTTTTTATCTTTTCTGTTTTCTTAGACCATATATCCCACCCCCACATGTACTTTTATCTAGTTACACTTGTCTTCTTGCTGTTTCTTGAAAAAAAATTACATTTCCCAACTCCAAGCATTCTACTGGCAGTCCCCCATGCCTGGAGTGCTCTCCTTCCTCATCTCTGCCTCCTGGATTCCTTTAAGTCCCAGATAAAATCCCACCTTCTGCAGGAAGTTTCCCCAATCTCTCTTAATTTCAATGCTTTCCCTCTATTTATTATTCCATTTATCCTGCATATATAGCTGGTTTGTATATAGTTATCTGCATGTTCTCTCCTCCTTAGGTTGTGAGCTCCTTGAAGTGAAGGACTGTATTAGTACAGAGTTTAGCACATAGGTAGGAACTTAATAATAGTTAGGAACTTAATAAATATTTATTGACTGACTGAGTGACTCAGACAACTCCTTAGTACTTAAGTGACTTGCCTAGGGTTAAAATCTTATTGTCAGAGGTAGTTTGAACCCAGGTGTTCCTGAATCTCAGACCAGAGCTCTTTTTGTTATGAACTTCTTCCATTTGGAAAAGGAAGAACTTTTTAAAAAAAAGATGACATTAGGGGAGAGTAATGTTTCTGTCTTAAGGTTTAAGTGGCGAGTTTTTTCCTTGGACAAGTCATTCCCTTTCTTTGAGCTTCAGTTATTCTTCTATAAAGTGAGAAGTTTGGACTAGGTGGCTCTGAACCCTATGAATCTTATGATGGTCATATGCCTGTTACTTAGTCTTAAAAAGGTTTGAATTGCCTCTTAGGAATTCTTCCCTTCCTTGAGCTTTCTCTAGAAGGGACCAGCTCCTAACTTTGCTTCCCCCTCCCACCTATTAGTTAAGGAAATAAGGTAATAGATTGTTACTTTTGTGTTTTATGTTCCGCCTGTTAAAAATGTTTTTTTTTCTTTCAAATACTTCCATTGAAGAATTAAAGTTCAAAAAATTAAAATAGCTAGTATTTATGAAGGTTTTGAATATACAAAGGCTCTAAGGAGCTAGGTAGTAGGATGATAGCATTAGGTATAGAGTAAGGAAGACCTTAGTTTGACTCTTGCCTTAGACACCTATTGGCTGTGTGACCCTAGGCAAGTCACTTGATCTCAGTCTCTGTTTCCTCATCTGTAAAATGGGCATAATAATGACGTTTATTACTGAGTTGTTGTGAAGATCAAGTGAGATAATGTACGTAAAGTGCTTTGCAGACCTTAAAATGCTCTATCGAAATGCCAATAACTACCACGTTACCTTGTTTGATCCTTGTAACTTCCCTGTGAGGTAGGTGCTAGAAGGAGGATCCTAATCTTACAGATGAAGAAACTGAACGTTATAAAGTTAAACGATTATTCCATGGTTACACACAGAGTGTCAAGGGCAAGATTCAAGCTCAGATTTCTCCTGATGTCAAAGCCAACATTCTTTCCATGACACTAAGATTCCCTAGACATTCCAATTTATCCAGACAAGAAGAGTCTTTCATCCGTTCTGGTCAGAATTAAATCTCTGATAAGAAATGCCATTGAGGGTTTCCTCAAGTTCGTCAGTCTGATTGGTCCAGAGAATTTTCTAGCCCATTTCAGGGCTTCTTGACAGTATTTAGCTTCATCAATCCTAAAATGGAGGTCCATTTATGTTTTTCTTAGACATATCCAAGAAGAGATTACAAACTCTCTCAGCTACTTATATGCTTAATCTCTTAAGTCTCATTATTTGGAAATCCTTTCTGGTGCTTTATATCATTCTTCATGCTGTAGTGTACTTTAGGAGTTGTACGGTATTGTGGTGCTAACACTTCACTTTCGTATAGCTTTCAAATTTCCAAAGGCAGCATTGGTATCAATGCTGGCAGTTGCAGGATGGACATCTAGATCCCTGCTCAGCTACTTACTATTTGAGGGACCTCGAGCAAGTTACGTAATATATCTATTGTCTTGTAAAATGTGGGTTTTGACTAGTTGGTCACTCAAATTCCTTCCCATTCTAGATCTGAAGGCACTTTATACACAAATAAAATCTCTGATTTGCTCTTCACCACAGCTCTGTGAGGTAGGTTGTAGAAACAGCATCATCTTTTACAGATGAAGAAATTCAGGCACATAGAGAGAACATGACTTGATGAAAGTTACACAGTATATGGCAGAGTTAGAACTCTCACCTCACTTCTTTTTCAAATATATCATAGTATATAAGGTTATTGGATGGTGCACATATGGTCCTCTAAATGCCCTCTTGTTTTTAGGCATTGATTTTTGTTTCATTTATGAAGATAAACCCTCTGCCTCTTGAATGGTTGGTTCCCTCTCTCAACATCCCTACTTTTTGTCAATTTCTCACCTCACCTTCAAAGACCATTTCACCAGATCTAAGTGTGGTCTGTTCAATAGAACTATTCTTCCCCCTGTTTTATTCACTACCCCAGTTTTGTATTTAGATTGGTATAGTATACCTATACCAATTCTATACCTATATACTGGTATAGTATACCTATAGCAGTTCTATACTATAGAACTGGAACCAGTCCCTGCACTGATAGATAGTAATGGGAAATCACAGGACTAAGAAAATAGATAGACTGCCAGGAAGTGGGATGCTTCAGTCTATGGTGGAGTGAGGAGCACAAGTGAGTTTCTACAGGAATCTTCCTTAGCTCTGGGAAAGAGAATGACTATTCCGAGACTTCAGTTTGACTGAGGGGAGGAGGAGAGGGTTATGCAAAGGACAAGGAACTGCTGCTTGTGACAGAGCATTAACTACTTTAGTAAATTGATGTAACTCAACTTCTAAAAAGTCAACTAAGCTTGGCAACCTAAGAAATGTCAATGCTGGCATTTAATCACTGTCACATGCCCCTATCCCCAGGGCTGGGAAATGGGGCTGCAGAGCAGCACTAATTTATGGTGTCTGTTCCAAAGGCATCAGTGGGGATGAGGTCTGACTAGGCAGATAAGATAGATAGAGAGATAAAGCATTTGTTAAACTTACTATGTGTCAGACACAAAGCTAAGCTCTAGGGATACAAAACAAAAAGCAAGATAGTCTCTACCCTTGAGGAGCTTACATTTTAATGATGGGGTGACACTACTAGGGAATTGCAAAAGGTGAAGGAGAAGGGTCACTGAATGGGGACAAGGTTACAGACAAGGAGAAAGGAGAGGAACACAGAGAGACAGTCCAATCATGAGTGAAGTTTTTCTTAAAGTGGTGGTCCGGGGAAGGGAGTCACTAATGAAAAAAGAGGGTCTCAGGACAAGAGTTTTCTGGTTTGTTTTATTTTGTTTCTTTTCCCCTAGGGTGGCAAGATACATGACTTGGATGAGGAACTTTTAAGGAGATCCAGGGAGCTATTGACAAGCTCTTTGCCCACAGAGAGAGTGTGCTAGAATTTAGGGTTGATTGAACAAGTATAACAGCAAGGACCGCAGCATACACGGGAGGCCTTACTGTACAGGTTCTTTGATCTGCCTTTCTAAAAGGAAAGCAACTTTTAAGGGGTCAACAATCACTTTAATCAAGTACATATATCATTCACTTAGTTTAGGAGAAAAAGTCAACACCCTGAACTTCAGAGAAAATACAGAGAAATAAATAAAGATCAACCAGACAGGGCTTCCAGCTGTCTGACCATAAGAAATACATACATCATACATCAACATACAGATCCAACTGTCTAACCGTTAGATACATACAGAGAGAGAGAGAGAGAGGCACCAACATCTGTGTTTTCAAAGCCAAGGGGCTCCTTAGTGGCCACCCAGAGTCTCATCTGGCCAAACAAACACTTCCAATGAGAAAGCCCCAAAACCAAACCTCACCTCAGACTATGTACACAATTTTCAGAGCCAGAGGGCATCATAACCCATGAGAACCAGTGCTTCATTAGAAATTAACAAAAGGTATGGGTCTTCCTACAAAACAAATCTCCCCTAATCAAACTTCCCTTAATGGGCAGACCCATTAATGGGTAAGGAAGGTCTTTAACTCTCATAATTACCATTATAACAAGCTTGCTTTAAGATTTCCTTCCCTAGATTTACCCCTTCCTATTCAGATTCTAGCAATAGTGTCTTGTCAAGGAGGAGGGAAGGATTATTTATGGTGAAGAAAATGTTTTCAAAGTTATGTTTACCTCAGCGTGCTATGAGAACATCTATTTGTTTTGTTGGAGGTGTAGGGTACAAGAAATGTCCAGATCCTTTATTGTCTTGAGAGGATTGCAGCCTAGGGGTACTGGGAATCCTGAAATGCAAGGGCACAGAGCACAGGTCTACCTCAAAAAAAGGCAAGTCTTTCAGTCCAAGTAGTGATGGCACCAGTTTAGGATGGGCAAGATTCCTAGGGAGGGTAGATAATTTAATGGGGGGAAGATCCATACTTTTATGCAGAAAGATTGTGGGAAGGTCTGGATGTGATCTAGGACAAGTAACTAGGGGTGGTCCAGAGGTAACAGAGAGAGGAGTCTGAATGGGATTAAGGAGTGGCAAGAAGCCTGGTATAATCTGAAGCTAACAGAGAATGAGGGATTAGGCTGGGTTGGGGCCATGATGAAACAGTTATAGTGGGATGAGCCTGATGTCTCAGGCAAATACTAGGGATTTGGGTTCTAAGCCTGAGTTCATGAAATCTGTGGGAAAATTCAAGGACTGAGGGTCTTTTCTTTTGGGGAGGTCCAGATTGTTAACTGACTAACTGGGTTCATGATCTGATAAAGGAGTCAATGATGGGGTTCAGACTCTGGGAGCCTCCTTGAGCTCCCCTTGAATCTTCCCACTTAAATCTAATCTTCCCATTAGTTCCAGCAGTCTCAGGAAATCCAGGGGCTTTTCATTATCTCTCTCCCCATCCTTGATCCCATCAAAACTCCTTTTCCCTAGCCTGCTGACCACTCCCCTCAAGATTTGTATTCATTCCCATACCGCCCATTATCAAGATCTCTGGATTGCCCCACTTGCTTCCCACCCAAGCCCTCCATTGTCTGATATCTCCTGATTGCCTCCAGCTGTTTCCAACCTTTGACCAGTCATTCCTTCCATGGATTTCTTCTCAAGACCCTCCCTAAACCCCTTCCTCCTATCACCCTAGACTACCAAACCAACCCCAGATCCCTCCTATAGTCTTTTCGGTATTTAAGTTTCAACTTGCCTCCATGAAAGCACTCAGATTCAATCCAGCTCAGACTCTAGCTGAGATTCTATCTGGACCCCTTGTGAATACAAGCATTACAAATGCTTAGTTAGCCTCCTTAAGAGCCAACCCGAGATGGTGAATCTTTAATAAACTTTGTTTTCTTTGACTTTAAGAAGGCTTGAGTTGAATTCATTCGAGCATGACCGGCCTGTCACTATTTTGGAGTTCCCAGCACCCCTCAACCTCATCATCAACAAGCAAACAATCACATACAAACAAGTTATGTATGGGATAAATTGTTGCTGTTCACTTGTTTCAGTCATGTCTGATTCTTTGTGATCCTGTTTGGGGTTTTCTTGGCAAAGATACTAGAGTAATTTGTCATTTCCTTCTCTACCTCACTTTACAGATGAGGAAACAGAGGCAAACAGGGTTAAGTGACTTGCCCAGGGTCACACAGCTAATAAATGTCTGAGGTAATATTTGAACTGAGTTCTTCCTGACTCCAGGCTCTATAATCCAGCTGCCTGAAAGGATAAATTAAAAACAGTATCCAAAGAGGGAAGATACTAGAATTAAGAGGCGTCAGGAAAGGTTTCCCATAAGAGGTGGGATTTTGGTTAAGATCTGAAAGATGCCAGAGAAACCAGGAGACTAAAGTGAGGAGGGAGCACATTTCAGCCATAGGGGATAACTGGTAAACATGGCCAAAATCAAGAGGTGGAGTGTCTTGTCTGAGGAACAACAAGGTTGCCAGTATCACTGGGTTATAGTATTTATGTTAGATGGGGGGTAGTTGTGGTGCTGATGGGGTTCAGACTCTGGGAGGCTCCTTGAGCTCCCCTTGAATCTTCCCACTTAATCTGGCCTTGCTTACTCAAATCTAATCTTCCCATTTGTTCCGGCAGTCTCAGGAAGCCCAAGGGGTTTTCATTAATAATCTACTCAAGTCTCTGTCGCATCCCCCACCCTTGATGCCACCAAGATCTGTATTCATTCCCATACTACCCTTATCAAGATCTCTGGATTGCCCCACCTGCTTCCCACCCAAACCATCCACTGTCTGATATCTCCAGATAGTTTCCAGACTTTGACCCTCCTTGGATTTCCTCCTTGGACTTCTCCTCAAAACCCTTCCTAAACCCCTTCTCCCATCACCCTGGACTACCAGATCCACCCCCCCCAGATCTTTAATCCTTAGCACCCCTGGACCTTATCAGCACTGATTAGGTTTTGGGGGTGATGGGACCCCAAAATACCGACAATCCGGGTCATGCTTGAATCTGAGCGCCTTCATGGAGGCGAGATGGGACTACAGAAAAGACTATAGGAGGGATCTGGGGGGGTGGTCTGGCAGTCCAGGGTGATGGGAGGAAGGGTTTAGGAAGGGTCTTGAGTAGAAGTCCAAAGAGGGAATTCAGTTGGAGACAGCTGGAGGCAATCAGGAGATATCAGACAATGGAGCATCTGGGTGGGAAGAAGGTGGGGCAATCTAGAGGTAACTGATAATGGCCACAGATTTGAGTATGAAAGGCTGGGATATGTGGGGAGATTCAAGGATAATTCAATTTAAGTATGAAAAGCCAGGTTCTGTACAGAGATACTAGTAGAGCTCAATTTGAGTTTGAGAAGCCAGATAATTCTAGGAAGTTCCCACAGTCTAGGTGGAGAGGAAAGATGAGAGAAAGTAAGGAGTTGAAGATGAGGCCAAGACTGAATCTGGGAGTCTGGAAAGATGATGGGATTTTGGAAATAGGGAGGATTTAGGGGGAAAGATAATGTTTAGTTCTGAACATTTTGAGTTTAAGATATCTGTAGGATATCCAGTTTGAGAGGTCCAATGAGCTGTTGGAGATGCAGGACTGAAGGTTAGATAAGGGGATTTGAGAATTATCAACATAGAGATGATAATTGAATCCATGGGAACTGATGCAATCACCATTTATTTAACCTGTACTAGTTGCATTTACATTTGAAAAATTGAAGGGAGACATTAACTCAAAAGTAATGAATTCAACTCAAAGTAATGAATTGCTAATAATGGCTTTTCATCTACTGGGCAATGACTGAGGGAGAGATTTTGTTTGTTTGAATGAAGTGCAATTTCTTTTATCATAATGAAGTCAATTGCATTCTCTGCCTGCCTCTAAGTATGACCCTGCCTTCCATTACCTAGTCTCTTTTTCTGTCAAACTTCCTCTTCTTTAAAAAAAAAAAAAAAAGATTTATTTAATATTTTATTTTCCCCCAAAACAATTTTTAACATTCATTTTTTAACATTTTGAGTTCCAAATTCTCTCCCTTCCTCCCCTTCCCCCTCATTGAGAAGGCAAGCACTTTGATGTAGGTTATACATTTGGTCACACAAAATATATTTCCATATTAGTCATTCAACCTTCCTCTTTTTACACACACACACACACACACACACACACACACACACACACATGCATACTCATCAGACAATGTAGGACTTGGGTGGGAAGCAGGTGGGGCAATCCTGAGATAACAGACAATGGAAGGCCAGATTAGGTTAAGGGTAACAGATTTGGGTATGAAAGGTCAGATTGTGGGAAGATTCAAGGGGAATTCAAGGAGGTTCCCAGAATCTATACCCCATCACTACTATATGCCAGACACTGTGCTAAGCACCAGGGATGCGGAAAGAGGCAAAAAAAACCCCAAAACCCTGTCCTCAAGGAGCTCTCAACCTAGTGGAACAGACAACAAGCAAGCAAATATGTACTGATATTGAGGAAAGAGATGGGAGAGTTGGTTCAAAATGTGAATGAATTAACTTAGACCTTCTCTGTAGCCATTGGGAGCTTTATTGATACAAAAGTAGCGGGCCTGAGATTTAGCAAGGAGCTAAACAAAGGCAATGATATAGGGAATGGGTCAAACTTACATTGGATGATTTCACAATTTCCTTGTGGGATTTGGAGATCAAGGGTAAGTCATGCAAGGTAATTGAGGACTATGAATGTCACAATATAAGGAAATCCCATTCCGCAGATTGGAGATAGGGAAGTTTATGTTCCAGAATAAGGGCAAGTTGTGGTAAGGGGAGCCTTTAGGGCACCAAGGGCTTCACAAAGTCAATCAATATTATTTTAACTCTTAGGGCACTGTTTCTATCCACATTACTAACATACTATGTATAGGATGAATAGAAAAAAAAATCAAAAGAGGAAAGCCACTAGAATTAAAAGGGGTTGAGAAAGACTTCCTGTGGAAGATGGGATTTTAGTTGAAACTTAAAGGAAACTTAAGAAAGCAAGGAGGCAAAGGTGAGGAGGGAGAACATCCCATGCATGAGGGACAGCTAGACAAAATTCCCGAAGCTGAGAGATAGAGTGTCTTGTTTGTAGAACAGCAAGTAGCCTAGTATTATTGGATCAAAGAGTACAGAAATCATGGGGAGTAAGCTATATGAAGACTGAAAAGGTAGGAGGGGGTTAGGTTAGGAAGGACTTTGAATGCTGAATAGAGGATTTTGTATTTGATCCTAGAGGCAAGCCACTGGAGTTTATTAAGAGAGTGACATGGTCCAACCTGTGCTTTAGGAAAATCACTTTTGTGGCTAAATGGAGGATGGATTGGAGAGGGGAGATATTTGAGGGATGCAGATCCACTAGCAGGCTATTACAATAATTCAGGTGTGATGTAATGAGGGTGAGCACAGACAGGAGGCTATGTCAGAGGAGAGAAGGAGGTTCTTGGATATGAGAGTGTGCAAAAGATAGTGAGAATGAGAAGTCAGGGATGGCGTGTATTTTGTAAGCCTAGGGGACTGGGAGGATAGTGTTGCCCTCTGCAGTAATAGGAAATTTTAAGGTAGGGATTTGGACAAAAAGATAATGAGTTCAGTTTTGGACATGTTGAGTTTAAGAAGTCTGTTGGTATCTAGTTCAAAATGTCTGAAAAGCAACTGGAGATAGGAGATTGGAGGTAAATAGAGAGGGGGCAGAGCGGTAGATTTAAGTTTTCAGCATAGGGGTGATAATTGAATCACAGGAGTGGATGAGGATCACTAAGCCATGTAGTATAGAAAGACAAAAGAAGGAGGCTCAGGACAGAACCCTGTGCATACCTGTGGTTTGAGGGTATGATCAGGATGAGGATCCAGCAAATGAAACTGTCCTATAGGTAGGAAGAGAACCAAGACAGAGTGATGTCCCAAAAACCTAGAGGGGAGAATATTGAGGAAAAGGAGATCAAGAGCATCAAAGGATGCAGGGAAGTTCAGGAGAACGAGGACTGAGAAAAGGCCATTGCATTTGACAATGTCATTGGCAACTTTTCAGAGAGGGATTTCAGTGGAATGATGAGATTGTAAAATGGATTATAAAGAGTTAAGAAGAGAGTGAGACAAAGCGGAGGCACCTAATGTAGATGGACTTCTCAAGGAGGTTAGCCACAAAGGGCCAAAAAGATGCAAGATGACAGTGGGGACAAATGGATCAAGTGAGGGTTTTCTGAGGATGGGGGAAACATGGATATATTTGTAGACAGTAGGGAAGGAGCCAGTAGCCAGGAAGAGATTAAAAAAATAAGTGATAGACTGGGGAGGCCAGTGGGGGCAATCTGTTGGAGGAGACAGAATAGGATGGAATTTCTCATGCAAATAGAGTGGTTAGCCTTGGTAAGGAATAAGGCCATCTCTTCATACGAGATGGGTGAAGAGGGAAATAGTAGCAGAAAGTATTTGAGTGATGTGAGATGAGGAAGAGGGGAGAAGAGGAGCCTCATGCCAATGACTTCAATTTTTTTTCTAGTAAAATAGGAAGTAAGCTTCTCAGCTGAAAGGGTGGGGCAAGGGGAGCTATTGGGCATTCTGAGGAGGAATGAAAAGGTTTGGAGGAGCCACTGTGGAAAGTGAGGTAATCAGTTGATAAGGGAGGTATAGAAGGATTGTCTAGCAGCAGTGAAGGCCTAGTTGAAGTTATGTAATATAATTTTGTAGTGGATTCAGTGAGAATGGTTACATGATTTTCTCCAACTTCATTCAGTAGCACATGTGTAGAAGCAAAGGTGGCTAATGGTGGGAGCCATCCAAGGCTCAATTATACAGGATTCAGGGACATAAGAGAAAGGGACAGTATAGAGTTGAACTGGTTTACCAAGAGGTCAAAATGGAGAAAAGAGGAAAGAGGAGCTAGTGCAAGATGATAACGTAGGAATGAACTGGTGTGGAAAAAGAATTGATCTGCATTGGTGAAGAAAATATCCTCACTGGGACTTCTCTATACTAATGAAATCACAGATGTGTCCCCCCAACAAAAAAAAATTGTGTTTTTTTTTTTAATCCCAGATAATGAAAGCTTTTTAATGTTTAGATGAATGATGTTCTAAGGAGCCAATTGGTCTGTCTGCCTCAGGTCTCTCTCCTTCTGAAACCATCTTTCTGCTCACTTGATATTTATTCCTAAAGTATAGGTCTGACAAATCACTTCTCTGCTCAGTAAGCTCCACTGGCTCCCTACTGACTCGAGGATGAAATATCTGTTTGGTATTTAAAGCCCTTCACAATTTGATTCCAACCTATCTTTCTAGATTGATTTCAAATGACTCCCCCTTATACCTCTAAGATGTGCCTCTGTGCAGGCTCTCTTCAATGCCTGTAATTCACTCCCTCCTCACTTCTGCTTCTTGGAATCTCTTGTTTCCCTCAGGGTTCATCTCTGGCACTACTTCATCTAATTCTTTATCTCTGAACCCAGTTGCTAATACCCCCACCCACAACTTTATAATATCCTTCCTTTCTTCATTCCTTCTGTCTTTCCTTCCTTCTTAAGACTGGGTGTTTCTGTCTCACTCACACTACAAATCATTCATGGATCACTACCAATGCTAGTCAGTATGAGAACGTTAACCTGCTGTTTCTAGCCTGGGCTGATTCATGTCTCTTTAGGCGACTTGTTGGTCCTTCATGCCTGGGAGCTCAGAATTCTGGAACTCAATGATCCACAAGCATCATCTCCCAGGTTCCAGAGATTATAGGCACTACACCTAGCTTTTATTTGCTTTCTATGTAGTTTCTATTTACTTCTATATATACATATTGTTTCCTTCCAACAAAATGTAAGCTCCTTGTGGGCAATGACTAATTTTCTTTCAACTTTTAAAATTTTTATTTATTTTATTTTTAATTTCTGAAATAAAACAAGCATTTCTTGCTTTATACATAGCATGATAAAAAATAATTACCCATGAAATTGCAAATCTGTTATGTATAATTTACTATTCCTTTTAAATATATAATAAAATTATCATATATAATAAAAAATAAAAAAATATATATATACGTATGTATATCATTCTATACATATTTCCGTTTATCAGTTCTTTCTCTGGATACAGATAACATCTTCCTTTATATGTCCTTTGTAGTTAATTTGTAACCCCAGTATTTAGCAGACTCTGGCATATAGTAGGTACTTGATACATACATGTTTAAGGAAATCAGTAGCAAAGGAGTCTACTCTATAAAGGAGAAGAGTAAAGAACAGATAAATAGTAGTTGCTTCATTGCAAAACCGATATTATGGTGATTTGATTCATTTTAATGTGATATTCTGACCCTACAGTCAGTCAAACTTACCTTCTTTTTAAAGGACATAAATCTATGATCACAATTGACCTGTTGAGAAAAAGAATCTATGGAAATTCTGCTCCTGCAACAAAGCTCCTGAAACTTCTTGATAAACATTTTCCTTTCTCCATCTTCCCCAACCTTAGCAAAGAATATACAGAACACCCATGAAGCCCAAGAAACTTTGGACAGAGAACAGAGAGCAGGCCAGTGTTTGACTAATAGTCATATAGTAGATATGCATTGGATTTTTTTTCTGTGTATGGTTTTTAATTTTATCAGCAATGGAAAAATTAAGTGGAATTCTCTCAGAGAACCATTTCCTCTCTGAATGGCCCTTGCATTTTTACACTTTCTCTAAGTGAGGGTGGGGCATGTAAAATGACAAGGAGGAGGCTCCTAAGAACTCTGCCTGGCAACCGGAATATAGACCTAATAGTTTACCTTATCCTGCATAGAATATAAAGCTTACAAAGATTGCCAGAACTGCTATTTCTCTGTCTCTGGGCTTCTGTCTGAGGCTCCTTCCACCAAGACCTAAAGATCCTGAGGCACTAGGGTCTGGGGATTAAGATTGGGACTTCTTGAATGCAAAACCCCATTATAGGTGGCAATGAAAATTCCAACTGATTTTGCTTATTGCTCTGGGCTTAGTGAAATCTTGTGGGTTACATGGTTTATTCAGAAGCTTTGTATTATTGATGGAGTTTTGAGTCACTTATAACTAACTTGCCCAGATGTGTTATGTTTGGTGTACAACTCTGAAACTGCTATTGTAACTTCTGACCTTTTTATTTTCTTCAGTATCGACTCGTTCAGCACTGTAAATTTAAGACTGTTTATACACCTGACTTGGGACCTATTTGTGATAGGGTTCAAACTAACCAGGCATTCTTTATTTATCTCTACACTGGGCCTTGGAGAAAAAGGGGATGTGTCTCTGCAACCACATAGGGATCTGTGCTGTCATTCTGAACTTCTTCTGTTCAGGAGATTATAAATTTACCAATGACCAGAACCAGGTGTTCTCTAGAACATGAATGGAAATTTGTATTTTTTTAGGTACTTGAAAAGTAAAACCCATTGATACATTCAATATCAGACCAAATCTCACCTACTTTAAGTGTATTGACACCAACTCAAAGTGCACAGGAGTGTACAATCTCAACCAACCCTTCTTCCCAACACTATTTAATGGTACTGGACAAGACACTGATTTGCATAGATACTACTGAGGCCCTTTGCAAAGTGAAGATAATGCACATTGTAAAACAGTTACAATAACATTGACTGCAGCCATGAAAACAATTTTACAGCAGATTAAACACACTTAGAGAAAGGAGTCCAGTGCAAGAGCAATCTGAACACTAAATTAGGGTTTAGTCAGCAGTTAGGAGAGAACAGTGGAGAAAATGACCAGATATAGCACCCTAACTGCCCTTTACTGTTCCATTCTCTTTTAGCTGAGTGGGTGCTATTCTCTAGGTTGGTGGGATTTTGTTATTTGAGTTCAGTGCTTTGATTTTACTGGGGGCTTATCAAAGCCTAGTAAAAGCTGAGCCTGGCAGAGAGTTGGATAAAAAATTGAGGGCATGAAATCTGTACAGGTCATTGGTAACTTTGATGCCAGCCAAGTAGAAAAGGGTAGGCCCAGAGAGAACAGAGAAGAATTACTCTTGTTATGTAGAAGTGACAAGGCTCAGAAATAATGGATTTAAATTGAGACAAGAAAAACTCTGCTCAATTACTAAGCAGAGGGGGGAAAAATTAATGAGATTCTCCAAGGAAACTACTACTAGTTTGACCTTCTTTCCTCCTTCTCTGTTCTAGTTCATTTCATCTACTACTTCCTAATTTTCCCCCTTCTTCCTTGTTTCTCCCAAGACTAAATCTCTTTTCTCCAGGCCATTCTTTTTTTTTTTTTTTTTTTTTACCTCTTTCAACAGGTTCTATAAGCTCAGCAGAGCTTGGCAGCTGTCCAGTGCTGAAGACTGCTCTCTACCCAGCCCTGATGCCTGAGTCGTACTTACAGGATTAGCCAGGGAAAAATTAGCAAATAGGACTTTGCTCTTGGCTTTGCAAATTTTTATCTGTTGTAAAGAGCCAGGGACAGTTGAACTCCCATAAATAACCAAGAAAAATAAATCCAGAAAGAAGCAAGGCCATCAACATCATTTAACTTCTCCCTATCCTGAGTTGACAAGTAATCACTGGAGCTGGACTGAAGAAATGAGTCTTGGGAAACAAACCAGAGGGTGGACTGGTTTGGGGATTAATCACCACTAGCATCAGAGTCAGGATTTTTCTGCCCAAATAATATCTCTCACCAAGTCAGGTCTTAAGGTATGCAGAATAGGGGCCACCTTCATGGAATAATTTGAGAAGCACTAGGTGTATCCTTATGCCCCTAGATGCTACCTTCATTATATGCTAAGGTGTCTAAAGTTTCACCATTAGACATTAGTTTCTCTGTTAAACTTTTTCATTCTTCAAGAGTTTTCCTTTACTGAAATGTAAAGCACCTCTAGGAGAGGGTAACATTTTCATCAACTGACATATATGGGTATATTTGCATGAAGGCAAATGATAATGAATGGATAGTGAATAAATGAATAAAAAATTAAGTGCTTTTATGTGTGTATATTTGTCATATATACATACATATTCATATACACGCACACATACATGATTACATACATGGATATGTATATAATATTATCTGTCATATATTTCGTGGTCTCTTATGATACAGAGAAGTTGGGATAACTTTCTGGTTAGCTCCAACAGAGGACTAACATACCCACAAAAAGAAGTAAAGAAATTTCTGTCCTATATTCTCAATGAAATGAGTTCTCTTGCCACTTTGCTATAATACCATACTAATCTATATGTAGTGGTGGGACAGAGCATCAAAGCAAACTCTCTTATGGAGTAGATGGATATGGTTACTTTAAGACTTTCCTGAAAAGCTGCGTGTGCTACAGTTAAAAGAATAATTAAATAAAAATGATGTAGATTCTATTCCTGACTTGGCCAAAGATTCCCTGCATGACCATGATTAAGAAACTACACTCTCAGTGTGAAGCCAAGATGGTGGAGTAGAAGCAGGGACTTCTAGAACTCTCCCCCCAAAATCAGTCAAATACATGTAAAAAATGACTCTAATTCAGGAGCTGCAGAACTCACAGAATGAGGGAGTGAAGTAAATTTCCAGCCCAAGACAGCCTGAAAGGTTGACAGGAAGTGTCTATCACACCATGCTGGGAGCAGAGTGCAGTCCAGTGTGGGCTGCACCAGAATAGATGGGACCTGAGCAGGCCCCCAGGGACAGAATATCTGGCACCCATGGCAGTTTTCAGACTTCACAACCCCCAAAATTCCAAGGAGAAATTGGAAAGGCAGTGGGAAAAACCTGTTGGACCTGTGCAAGAGAGTAGAGTAGTCTGGCCCCAGGCCCAGAGAGGCAGAGGGGGTGGAGGAGCCTGCAGCAACTGCAGTATGAGCAGGAGAAGAGGCAATTGCTATTTCTAGAGCTCTAAGCCCACTGATTATGGAAGGATCAAGCCTTGGTGACAAGAAAGATCAAAATATATAAATAGAAAAATACAATAAAGTCAAGGGTCCTACATCCAAAGCCCTTAAGAAAAATAAGAATTGGTCTTGGGCCATGGAAGAACCTGAAAAGGATTTTGAAAATCAAGTAAGAGAAGTAGAGCAAAAATTGGGAAGAGAAATGAGAGTGATGCAAGAAAATCATGGAAAAATAAGTCAACTGCTTGATTAAAGGGACCCAAAAATGTTGATGAAAATAACACCTTAAAAAATAAACTAAGCCAAATGGCAAAAGAGATCCAAAAAGCCAATGAGGAGAAGAATGTCTTTAAAAGCAGAATTGGCCAGAAGAAAATGGAGGTCCAAAAACTCACTGAAGAAAATAATTCCTTAAAGCTTAGCAATGAGCAGATGGAAGCTAATGACTTTATGAAAACCAAGAAACTAAAAAACAACACCACAGGAATGAAAAAAATAGCAGACAATGTGAAATATCTCATTGGAAAAACAACTGATCTGGAAAATAGATCCAGGAGAGATGATTTAAAAATTATGGGACCACCTGAAAGCCATGATCAAAAAAAGAGCCTAGACATCATTTTTCAAAAATTTTCAAGGAAAACTGCCCTAGTATTCTATAACCAGAGAGTAAAATAGACATTGAAAGAATCTATTAATTGCCTCCTGAGAGAGATCCCAAAAGGAAAACTCCTAGGAATATTGTAGCCAAATTTCAGAGCTCCCACGTCAAGAAGAAAATGTTGCAAGCATCCAGAAAGAAACAATTTGAGTATTGTGGAAACACAATCAGGATAACACAAGATCTATCAGCTTCTCCATTTAGGGATCAAAGTGCTTGGAATATTATATTCCAGAGGTCAAAGGGGTTAGAATTAAAACCAAGAATCACCTACCTAGCAAAACTGAGTATAATACTTCAGGGGAAAAAATAGTCATTCCATGAAATACAGAACTTTCAAGCATTCTTGATGAAAACACCAGAGCTGAACAGAAAATTTCACTTTCGAACACAAGAATCAAGAAAAGCATGAAAAGGTTAATAGGCAACTTTGCAGGAACTTACTGCAGTTGAACTGTTTACATTCCTACATGGAAAAATAATATTTGTAACTCTTTAGACTTTTCTCAATTAGTTGGAGGGATTATATACATATAGACAGAGGGCACAGGGTGAGTTCAATATGAAGGGATGAGATCTCAAAAAATAAAATTAAGAAGTGAGAAAGGAATATAGCAGGAGAAAGAGAAAGGGAGAAATAGAATGTGGATAAATAATCTTTCACATAAAAGAGACCAGAAAAAGTTTTTTCAATGGAGAGGAGGAAGAGGGGAGTGAGAGAAAAAGAGTGAACCTTACTTTCATTGGATTTGGCTTATGAAAGGTATTACATGCACACTCAATTTGGTATGAAAATCTATCTGACTACAGGAAAGTAGAGGAGAAGGGAATCAGCAAGGGGGAGGGATGATAGAAAGGAGGAGGGGGTAATTAGAAGTAAATACTTTTAAGGAGGTCCAGGGTCAAAAGAGAGGATAGAATAAATGGAGGGTAGGATCAGATGGAAGGAAATATAATTAGTCTTTCACATCATGAGTGTTATGGAAGTGTTTTTCATGACTACATATGTATAATCTTTGTTGGATTGTGTGCTTTCTCAGTGGGGATGGGTAGGGAGGGAGGAAGGGATAGAAGTTGGAACTCAAAGTTTTAAAAATGAGTGTTAAAAATTGTTTTTACATGCAACTGGGAAATGACATATACAAGCAATTGGGTATAGAAATCTATTTGTCATATTAGAAAATGTAGGGGAAGGGGATGAGAGAAGGGAGAGGTATGATAGAAGGGAGGGCAGATTGAGGGAAGGGGTAATCAGAATGCACAATATCTTGGAGTGGATGGAGGGGAGAGATGGGGAGAAAATTTGGAACTCAAAATCTTGTGGAAGAGAATATTGAAAACTAAAAATAAATTAACATTTAAAAAACTACCATCTCTTACCTCAATATAATCTTTAAAATGAGAGTAGTAATACATACCCCATCTCTAAGATTATGCAGTGTTCTCCCCAATCACATTGACCATCACCATTCCCTAAAACACCTCTCCTTCATTCTAATCATACTTGGCCCCTCCTCAGGGTCTACTACATCCTGCCTCTCCCACCATTCTTTTCTCTATTCTATTTTCAATACTAAAAATTGCATGCTTAGAAGGGTACTAGCCTTTGACTTTGATCTTAGGTTTGATAGCTGACTCTACTACTTGCTAGGTAGCACAGTGGATAGAACACTGGGCCTAGAATCAGGAAGACTTATCTTCATGAGTTCAAATCTGGCTCCAGACATTTACTAGCTGTGTAACCTTGGGCAGATCACTTAATTCAGTTTCCTCAACTGTAAAATGAGCTGGAGAAGGAAATGGCAAACCTCTCTAGTATCTTTGTCAAGAAAATCCCAAATGGGGTTACAAAGAGTCAGACACAATTAAATGACTAAACAATATCAACCTACTACTAGCTATCTGTGTTACCCTGCACAAGTCACAATCTCACATTTTGTTTCCTTTTCTCAGTCCTCATTATGTAACATCTGATACAACTAATCGCCCTTTCCTGCCAGATATTCTTTTCTCCCTGAGTTTTTGTGACGTTCTCTTGTTTATAACCTCCTACCTATCTGATTAGCCCTTCTCAAAGTCTTTGACCGGTCTCTATTGTGCTCCTAACTGTGGGTGTTCCCTAAGACTCTACCCTGATATTCATTCTCTTTTCTATCTACATATTCTTCTATTGATACTACTAACTCCTTGAATTCAAAGATCATTTTTCTGCAGATGACTTAGATCTATATATCTAATTCTAGTCTCTTTTCTTAGTGCCAGTCTCATATAACTGACCACATACTGGACATTCTGAACTATATATTCTTGTAGGTATCTTGAATTCAATATGTCCAAATCAGAGCCCCTCATCTCATCCTCTAAGCACACTCCTCTTCCAAATTTTACTGTTTCTGTTGACAATATAATCAGTCCTTTGTTGACTCATGGAATGGCTAGTCATCACATTGTTGATGTATATTGAACTTGCTGTACACTAAAACCCCTAGATATTTTTTGGAAAAGTGATATTTATCTTTACCTCCTAATAACTGTGGCACCATTGTGGTTTTTTGTTTTTGTTTTCCATGAGCGAAACTTTAGTCACAGAATTTCTTTCACTTACTAATTTAGTAATACATACTGTAATTAAAAAAGGGAAGTAAATTAGGTTAGTATGGAATAATCCATTCTTGATGAAGCCATGAAGGCTCTTTGTAATCACCAGTTTCCTTTTGAGGAATCTCTATACTTATCCTTTCTAATATTTCCCCTGGAATTAAAGTCAAGCTCACTGGCCTATAGTTTGTTGACTGTCCTCTTCCCTTTTTTGAACATCAGGATGTCATTTGTCCTTCAAACTTTGTTGTACCTCCCCTATTTTCATTGATATCTGCTAGTTCTTTCAAGACCCAAGGCTGTAGTTCATCTGGGGCAGGTATCTTGAATTCCTCAAAGGCAATTAAGTGCTCTGATACCTCCTTATTTACTTTGTTTATCAACTCTAGTCATTTTTATTCTATTATTTTCAGTATAAAAGACATTCTCCTTTGCAGAGAAAACATAAACAAAGCAAAACTCAAAGGTCTCTTTCTATTATCAGTTGTTCCCAGTTAGAATATGAATTCTTTGATATTAGGGTTTCTTTCATTTGTTGTCTTTTGTGCACTATGCTTGGCACACAGTGGTGCTTAATAAATACTTATTGGTTATTTGACTAGGTAAGTGTGTTAGAAAATGGCTTTGTAGATACTTATGATTATATCCTTTTTTTCTTTTGGTCTGTATCTACAATTTAATCAGTGTCAGAAACTTCCAATTTGGGCCTTGGGACTTCAGGAGTCAAGATCCAGAGTAATCAGTAATTGCTATCTCCCTTTCCTTGTTGACCTTGAAGAACCCAGAGAGTATCTCCCCAGGAAAAATCCTGGAACAGTGGGAGCAGCACAGGGAGTAAATAGATTCTTAGCCTGTGAGACTAGGAAAATCATGAAGGAGGGTCCCTCTTGCTGTGACTGAAGGGGACCAAAACAGGACTGAAGCCATCCCAGAAAACCCCACCTCAGCAAACCTGGAGAAGATCCTGAGCCCCAGGGGGTGAAGCCTCCAACTGCCAACACCTGGACCCCAGGCATGCCTCAGCACCCCCAGGGGAATCAGAAAGACACTAGTGCAGATGGGATCACCAACCGCTGAGCTTGCCTATGCTCTAGCATAGAGGAGACTTCCTGCACCAGACCACCCCTCCCCCACACTTAACACAGTTAGCTCCAGGGTAACTCTGGGGAAACCCAAAAAGACTTCACCTGGCCCTGTTTTCCAACACCAGTCAGCTCAGCACCAGGTAAGCTGCAACATTTTAGCTTCTAGCTGAAAGAACCAGAGGCCACAACACTCAAAGCCTCAAGTTTTAGGCACAAGAACTGTAGGACAGAGCCCCCTGTGCCCCAGATGCAGAGATCTCCTTTAAAAGCCAGGAGAAGGGTGATCATCATGAGTAAGAAGCAAAGCAGAAAAGACCATAGAATCTTTCTGTGTGGAAAAGGACCAAAACACAAATACCAAAGAGGTCAGCATTGAGACTGTACTCCCATCTGAAACTTCAGAAGGCAATATGAACTGGTCTGAAGCACAAAGAGCATTCTTGAAAGAGCTCAGAAAGGATTTTAAAAGTCAAATTAGAGAAATAGAAGAAAAACTGCTCCATGGTTTTAAAAACATGAAAAAAGGAATCACAGAAGAATTTAAAAGTAAAATTGGACAAATGGAAAAGTACAAAACCTAACTGGAGAAAATAACTCCTTAAAGGAAACAATTGGACAGGTGGAAAAGGCGATGCAAAAGTTAACTGAAGAAACTTCCAATTTGGAAACTTACTTGGCACTGATTGACGATTCATCTGTAGAGGGTTTCCAGGGACACTGAGAGCTCCAGTGACTTGCCTATGGTCATACAACAAGTATGGATCAGAGGTGAGACTTGTCCCAGGTCTTCCATTCTCTGAGGTTAGCTCCCTAGTTCCTGGCCATCTGGATTCTCACATCTACAACAACAATTATTCAACATTTCAAGGATTCATGATTTTCTTAGTGTATCTACCTTCCTCTCATGCAGATCCTAATTTTTCTGTGCCTTAAGTAGAGAGTATCAGTGAATTTCTATGGTGAGAGATCATCCACTTGTGACAAATCTGTTGTAAGAATCTCTGAGTAGCTGATCCTCAGAGGACAGCCACACATACCATCAGTAGGCCTGTATTAGAGTCATTCCTGGCTTGGTAAGATGTCACAGAACTCTTTGAAAGTTCTCATCTTTGCCATAACAAGGCAAAGGAATAGGACTTTAGTGGAACATACTGATTATATTTAATTTATATAGCATCTTGAAGCACACAACCCTCAAGTTCTGTGATCCTCAAATCCAGTAGATTGTATTCACTTCTAGATATTACATTTTAGGAATAAAATTAATGAGTTTCTGGAGAAAGAATATAGGGAGGGCAAGGGTTTTGGAAGCTATGTGATGTGCTATTTGGAATTAGGAATGTTTAGCTTGTTGAAGAAAAGACTTACAGGACATATAAATGTCTTCAAAATCTGAGTTGCTATCATATGAAAGAGGGATAAAGCTTGTTGAATCAAAAGAAAAAAAACTAGGAGCAATGCATGGAAATCACCCAGAGAAAGCTTTTTTTCCTTCGCATAAGGGAAAATTTCCTGGTAATTACAGGTGTCTAAGAGTAGAGTGGTCTGCCTTAGAAGATAACATGTTCTATATCACTAAAAGTTTTTAAGTGGAGTCCTAGCGACGGCTTCTTACGGATGTTGAGGAGGAATTTTTGGTAAAGACTGAATTATATTGCCGGTGAGCTCCTTAAGAATTCTGAGATTCCGCAATCACTTTCATTAAAAGTGTGCTTTAGAGTTTGCTAAAGTGCTTTTAAATGTATTATATAATTTGATCTCTATAACAGAACTATAAAGTAGATAAAGTTATTACTATTATTGGTTTACCTGTTCTTTTTGATAATACCTTGTTACGCTGAAACCAGCTAATTCATTAATAATCAAAATTATTACAGTCATCCTGATAGTTACTTTCATTTATCAGAGTAGCTATTTTGCATGTATGTCACAAGTTATTGCTACTTGTCTCTCATGCTCCACTCTCTCCCCCTCCTCCCCTAGCTTTCAATGGCATCTGTTCTCTCTCCTCTACTGCCCTCCCTCTCCTGTCCTCTAGCCACAGTCCTCATTCCTACAGTTGGCTTGGTGCCCCCCTCCTGCCATTGGGCTAAATGGAGAGGAACACGTCTTCCAGCTGAATGGATAAAACTCAGTGAGCCAAGAAACTCTCTGCTCCTGCTTACCAGGGGCAGACAAGGGAGGGGGAATGCATTTATGGCCATGTTAATGAACAGTTCTAATTATTTGCTTCTGAGCAAGGTTTATTGTTTTCTCCGGGAATGGCTAAGTTTGAATCTAGCTGCCTTGAACCCCCTGTCTGAGAGTTGTTTTGGTAAGCGAGTCTCTCAGGCCTAGATGACAAACTAGACTGAGGCTCTATTGAGCTTCTGATGTTAACCCAGGGAAATGGTTTTTCTTTTGTTTACAGTGAGAAATGAGGCATAAAGGACAGCTGTGAAGTTTCCAGCAGTCTCAGGGAAGGTTAACTTCTTCAGCCCTAGGGGCAAGCAGAAAGACAGGGCAGAAACAAAGAAAAAGAACATTCACTTTTGCCATTCTCCCACCTTACCTCTTTTTGTCCTAGAGGGTCTGTGGTTGGTCTACTGGGGTGTGTAGAGTTATGTCCTATGGGAAGCTCAGAAATTTTGTTACCCTTAGAAGAGAAGGAGGTGTGCGCTCCTAGTCACACCTTCCCGTTGGCAGCTTACCTCATCATAATTGTAAACTACATTTTCATAGCATTTTTTTATATTATGGGGGTCAACATGGGTCATATCTGTAACTTGGAATTTGATCACATTAGTGCATGATTCCAGAAAGCATCTGGGTCTCAATATAGGAGGTTCAATTAGTACTTCTAAAGTACTTCTAAAGGGACTAGGCAGGATTTTGCCCCTTTGCCTGTTGGGATAAAATGTCTCTTTTTCATTTTTCAGGGAAAGGCAAGGAAGAATAAGAGGTGTGTGTAGGCAGAGAGAACAACAGTGGTCTGGGGCCTTGGAATAAAATTCCCTTGTAACTATGACCTTTGGTTCCCCTTCCCTCTCATTGGTGACACCAGTCCAACCTCCCTTCACCTCTCTAGAACTCCCTGAACCAATATTAAACAGTGGATATGAGGCTCAGCCTTTTGTTAAGAGAACTTACAAGCCAGTGATTCTCCTTTTGTCTCTTGGTCAGGTAGCAATGTTGACTAAGCACTTGTGAGAAGTCTCCATGATGGAATTTTGATGGAGAACTCTTGAGAAAATGGGGAGAGCTAATTAATTAGTAGGGAGGGGGAGATTTATAAGTGCATTTGTTCTTTTATCCTCAGGAGGAGAGGAGACAAGGAGAGAGCAAGCCACTAGGATGTTCTCCTGAGTTCTGCATAACTGCAAGGAATCTTTCTACTGCAGTTACAGCTGCCTGACTCCTTCTAAGCATGAGATATCCTACTTCCTACTTGGTCTTGCATCCAAAACACATTTATGGTACCAAAAGTGAACAATAATAGCTTATTTTTAGGGTGTTTAGGTTTATAAAGCATTTTTATACATCATTTCATTTGAATCTTAAAATAGTCTTGTAAGAAATAATTCAGGTATTATTCCATTTTGTAGATACGAAAATCAAGGCTAAGAAAGATTAAGCCCATAATCCCACAGCAGAACTGGGATCTAAATAAAAGTTTGCCTTTTGTTTTATTCTGTTTTTCATTTCAGAACCAGTGCTCAGTTTAGTATATCATCATTTTGGGTACTGAATCCCAGAGTGCCTACATATTCATATCTAGGGAGGTTAGCACAAGTGGATGTTACCTCTGGAAATTCTCTGGTACTATAGGAATGGGCATTGTGACTTTCATTCTTATCCTTTCTCTTTCAATGTCCTCTTTACCTTCGCCCTTTTCAAAATTCTCTTGAGTTCTGCACAGTTGCTACATATCTTCCTACTGCAGTTACAGCTGCATTTAAACATAAGATATTCAGCAGCAATTTACCTGCACATGACCAGAACATTCAGATCAGGGGGTGAAGGGTCCAGATTGTGAGATGGGTCACTATGAGTAAACCCATATCTGATCTACTGAAACCAATTGTATGGAAAAACTGTGGCATTTATTGATTGATTTATCTATTTATTTGAAACCTGGTGTTCTGGGTTGGATGCATTCTCTGAAGAAGACATTGTATGTAGCAAAGAGTTCAGTAATGGATCACAATTCTTTACTAAACATTTTAAGAAATTCAGTTTAAAAAATAGGAATTCAGTAATAAAGAGCTTAAAAAAGAACTCCCTGTGGATTACATTATCCCATAAATAATTTGGAAACTAACAGGGAATAAAATAATAAATATGCCTGTTTTTAATAGACTGGTAGCTATATGGAATGGATTTCTAGGCAAGAAGTAGAAAGCTGCAGCAGGCACAACCATCATTATGTCCCTTTTGTGAAGAGTAATATATTATAGACCTACAGAATTTAAGTATTATGGAGAATGTGCATCAAACAAAGGCTTTTGTAATGGGCCACAAAGGGGTATGTGAGGAGTTGTAATCAAGCACAATTGGAGAACCTAGGAGAGTCGGTACTATTTCAGCACTAGGACCACAGTTTGCTAAATTAGGGGAGCTGTCCAAGGTGCTTACACTAGGGATGATTGAGAAACCTCATTTGTAGGACAGATGGGTATGATACAATGATATTGCACAGAAAGATAATACAAATGAGTGCTGGGACCCAAGGCTGTGCTTTCAGGGGCAGAGTGTGGGGGTGGGGTAGAAATTGTTTGCTTTAATTTGTTGGTGGGGATGATATTGGAGGTTGATATCTTTACAGCACTTATTTCTTTGAGTATTTATAGATTGTTAATGAATTCATTAAACTGTTGAGTATGTGTACATCTTGTGAATTTTTCAATCTCAGATATCATTATAATTGATTTTATCTGCTCCAAGCCAGTTCTTTTCAGGGCATGCAAATTGGGTGCCCTAGATGAAAAACTGCTCTCTCTCTCTCTCTCTCTCTCTCTCTCCTTTGTCTCTCTACCTTCATTTTTCCAGGTGACTGTGGGAGTGGGTATTTACAACTTTCACTTATTCTGACCATCCAAGACCTTGGATTCCTTTAAATCTACTTTCTTTCTACACTTCAACCCTTTCATGCATAGCTGTATTTCCCAGACTCTGTCTGTTTTTATGAATCTTTTGTTTTTGTTTTTTTGCCTTACCTACTCTGACAATCTGGGATGCCTTCCTTGGCATCTCTTTGCCTTTTAGTACTTCTTCTTCTCTTTCCCACTCACCCATTTACACACTCTCTTTCTTAACTGCTGGCTCTGAATACTTGTGTATCTCTTATGTCAGAACTGTGTGTTTGAGGCAACCAAAGAAAGCTGAGAAAGTCTGAAATGCCTCAAGGGTAGGAGAAGGTTAGGAAAAAAGTCAAGAGGTTGATTTTACCAAGACCTTCTGGGATTCTCCAGTCTGGCACATTCATTACTTTGTGAAATGATAACTGATTGTATCTGAAGCAGCAAAAGAGAGAGTGATTTAGATCATGTCCATTACCTGTCAGCAAACAATATCTCATGGAGTATCAGGGAATGAAACAACACTGGCTGGTGCCACTGGTATTTTTCCAGTTTGCCATTTCATCTCTGTCACTTATATATATGTCCTCATTTTGGGAACCAGAAAGGCATTTAGGTGCTAACATCAAGCAATTTGTCTTATCGTCTCATTACAATACCTGCTCTGCTGTCACTTGGCTTCTTCATTAAAGACTCTTTTGCAAAATGCATAGAACTTCCATGGAGAATGGACCATCCTCCTTTAGTGGATCCTATCAGTAACTACCTCACTGAGAACACAATAAGGCCTGAGGAATCTGGATTATCATATAATTGGTTATCTATAATTGTGCTGTAATTAATGAATGTATTCCCTTTACCAGAAAAGTATGCTGCACAGTTTCAGGATCTCTTATATTGGGAATCTTTTTTTATCATGGAATAGTAAGTAACCTTGACGATTTCTACAATTCACTAATTCAAGTGTGATTTCCCCTCTTGGGACTTAGCTTTCAGTTGTAGCTACAGAAGCCAAAGAAAATAAGCTTTGAGAATGTGGGAGGAAATAATGAACCCTACTGGCCCCCATATTTCTTTCTTGCTTAAGTCCGAAGTGCTACTCCTGCAATAGGCCTAGGTGGGCCAGGTGGGCCCTTAAAAAATTCAGGGTTTATGAATGGCCTATATAGCTGTGAATCTATGTAGAATTACTTCTTGGGCCAACCAGAATGGAAATGTCATCCAGGAAGGAAGACTTGGAAGTCACACAAGGGGATTGCTCAGAATCACACATTATTAAAACAGTAAGACAACTTCAAGGTCATATGGTTCGCTAATCTAATGGAGATGGAGAAGTCAAGGTCTAGAAGAGTATAGAGACTTAACCAAGATTATGTACATAGTAAGAGGCACAGGCACAGATGGAATTCAAAATTCTATTCTCTGACTTCAAAGTCCAGGACTTTCACCATTATACTGTTCATCCTGGTAGGGCAGGTGACCATGTAGTTTGGGATGTGGTCTGCAAAGTCTGGGTTGGTGTGCATAAGCCCAGAGAGAAACCCCATGGAACAATTTTACACAGGTTGGTATGGATTCAACTTTGGGCTCTCATGTGGCTCTTATCTCAGTGTAAGACATGGCTCTGTATTGGGAACCTAAACAATTGCCTTAACCTTCTACCTCCAACCTCCAAACAGCAGGAGGGTGAGGAGACAGGATTAATGGAGGGAAATTATTAGTTAGCAATGTTAATGACCTACACCTGGTTGCAACAATCATTTTATTTTATTTTTTTAAAATCACCTTCCTGGGCTAAACAGTGCTCTGGTGTGTTAATCACATTTGCATACGGTACTCCATTTCAGATCATTCGAACTTGGTAACACAGGGCAATCCATATTTATGATCTGAAAATTGCTGACTGAATAATTGCACATTTAAGTAACTTCTGTTTCCTTGTTAAAAAAAAAGTCATTATATTATTGCTGCTAATTAGCAATGGGGAAAATAAAATCATGATTTACGGAGACAGTTTAGATTTGGGCTTTATATTGGGCTGTCTGTCTTTGAAGCCCTTCATTCCTTTTGCTTGGTTAATCCACATAGCAGCATTAAAAATGGGTGGATTTGTCTGGGGACTTGAAGGCACCCTGAAGCTACTAAATGTAATTCTGTTTTCTGACTTAGAATAGGAGTGTTCCTAAAGATCTAAGTCAGTTCAATTTAAAAATTCAACTCATTCAGCAACCATTTACTATGTGTTACTTCCCGGCCATAGAAAAATGAAAAACCATGAAGTCCTTGCCCTCAGGGAGCTTACTGTCTGGTACAGGGATGGGGCAGGGCAGATTGTGTATATGGACATATAGACATATGTATGTATGTATGTATATATATATATATATGCATATATATGTATACTTATCAAACAACTATGATAAAACTGAATTATGGTAAAAATTAGGAAATGATTAAGTGGATAGGTGAGGTCAGACAAGGAGACTTGAAAAATTCTCTGAGGAAGGCTCACAGAGGAAAGGATTATTTTCTCTTCTCTGCGTTCTTGATTTCCTCTACCCCTACCCAATATACGGTACAGGTAATGCCCAAGCATCAATCATTTGGACCTGATTGGTATAAACTTTTATGCCTGACCCTTGTAGACACATAGTATCATATGAAATCATCAAGGCAAAGTAAAATAATTAAATTGATTGACTTACATAATAAACTTTACAACTTTTTACATCTTTAAAAAAACTTTTATATGATTCCCTTCTTTTACTGTAATCATTTAACATCATTTCAAAGATTGTGACACATTTTCTTTAATTTTTCATCATGAAAGAAAGAACAAACAACAGCTCTCCACGTATACAATTCTGCCTTACAAATATGGGGAACAAGTTTCTCCTCCACTGTCCTATTGTGATAAGGGTTAAATCTTCTTCCTGGGAGGAGTTGTAAAGCTTAGTAATGTTCTGGGTGCTCACAGTTTCCCCTTTCTTCTGTTCACTGATCATTTAGGATTCATTCAACGAGGGACTATGCTACCTGCTGGAGGCAATGCAAAAAAAAAAGATGAATCTGTTTTCAAAATGCTTACAATTTAGTAGGCAGGATGGCATGGCAGAAAGCATTGGGAGACATAGGTTCAAATCCTGCTTCAGATTCTTAGTAATTGTATGAATACAGGCAAGCCCCAATAAAATAGGGACAATAATGCCCAAGCTACCTACACAGGATTGTTGAGAGGAAGAAATTGTGTAAACCTTCAAGTGCTAGAGAAATGTAAATTACTACACTTAGCTGAATTTTTGCAATAGTTTCTTAATAGGTCTTCTCACCTACATTTTCTCCCCATTTCAATCTTTCACACTGTTGCTAGCATAATTTTCCTTATGTACAGATCTAGTTATGTCACTCCACTGTTTAGAAAAAGACTTCAATGCCTCTTTTCTGCTAAGTAAAATTCAAATTCCTTTGCCTAGCACTCAAAGCCTTACACAATCTAATACCACTCTACCTTTCCAGTCTTACTTTATATTGCTCTCCCCACAACTATACACTCTCTAATATAAAACCAAACATTGCCTTGTTTCCTGTTCTTTTTTCCAATATTATTTTCCATTTCTAAAATATTCTTCCTCTCCCACAAGGTTGTACCAATATTTTCCTTTTCTTGGATCAAACCAGAAAACACATTAACTTTATCAGTCATTTGAGAATAGCTAGACAAAATAAAAAACAAGTAAATATAAAAGTAAAATTTAAGGAAGAAAATTATTTATGTACACAGAAGCATATTATCCCACAGGTTCCCACACCAGCAGTGGGAGAAGCAACATATATAGTCTAGAATGGAATGGGGAACATGTGGCCTTGAGACCAATGTGGTCACCCTCAGTGCAGATGAATCAGGCTTTTAGATCTTTGTCCTAGCTGGGGCACCAATTTGCCTCTAAATATACTAATTGCTGCTACTTTGCAGAACTGCTGCTGTCATCTGCTGGGCTGTTTTTTCCACTAATCAACACGGATGGCGTCATTGTCATCTACTAAATTACTTTCTCAGTTACACTGCCCCCTTTGGAATTCTGCTGAACTTCTACTCCCATATACTATTTCTCCATTGAATCACTATTCCCGTACTATTTAGTTTGAACTGTAGCTGTTAAGTATCTTCTTTCCACAGGGAAGTTGTCATAGCTCTTTTTGTAAGCATAACCAGGGATGTGCTGGCAAAATGTTAAACAGTCAGGCTCTTCTTTTCCCTCTGGAAAAGAAAAGTATACAGTAAACTTTTAAGAGTAATATGCAATATTAACACTTTCTTAAGTCTAGATAATCAACAAAACAGTAAATCAAGATCTGATTTGTAATTGATTTCTCAGGAATAAATGTTCACACGGAAAAATTTAACAATTGGTGCAAGCCTTCCTCTATGTCATAAGAAACCTGTAATATAAGGTCAGAATAAACCCAGGGTGTAAGAGATTGAGCAGTGGACTTGAATTTAGAAAGCCTATGTTCAGATCTGAGCTCTAATATTTAGCTGTGTGATCATGGTAAGTCACTTAACTGCTCTGATTCTCTTAGAACACTTTTGTGAAGAAACTTCTCAGCTTCACTCAGCTGTAGAATAAAAGCCCCATAGGCCAAAGCTGTCTTTTAAAATTCTCTTTGTTTTCCCCAGCAGCAACTCTCTCATTCCAGCCTAAAATTTGAGTTGTGGGTGAGCAAATTCATTTAAACTGCTCTCATGCTCCATATGAGCAAGTACAAAGACCATGCAAGGTGCCCTGAAACTCCCACTTAGGAAGGCTTTGGGATGGAACTGGTGACCTCAGTCTTACTTTCTTCAGCTGTACTCAAAACATCCCTCTCCCTAATCATTTACATAATATTGTAGAGTAGTTATCTGTTTGTATCAGTTCTCTACTAAGTTGTAAGAGTCATAAAGACAGGAATCCTTTCTTATATAAACTTCACATTCCCTTCCTCGCAGCACAATGCTCTTCATGTAGCAATTGCTTAATAATTTGTATGTTGAATGAATGAAAGCATTTAAACATAAGGAATAGTATAAACAGGTTTACAGAGGGAAAAGTACGAATTTTTTAAGGAGATGGTGAGTAGACCAGTTTGACTAAAATGTAGACTACATGAGAACGAGGAGGCCTGGAAAAGTAGGTTGGGGCCAGATTTTGATGGATATTGAATTTCATGGTAAGGATTTGGTACTTTAGTAGACAATAAAAAAACATTGAAATTTCTTGAATGGTGAGTCATGTGATTGACATGATTGGAATTGTGTATAAGGAAGATTAGAATTCATCTGATAGCCATGTAGATATCCTACATTATACCCCCTCTTTCTCCTGGTATCTTCTGTGTCTTCCAAAGGCCCTATGTCCATACCCTCCCTTGGCCTATCCACTCTGGGTAACATCCTATACTATAGATATTTCTCAACCCTCCCCACCTCAGCAAAATTAACTTGTTCTATAACCCATTCTTTCTGTTTTTCAAAGTATAATGAGCTACTCTAAGAAATGAATTCCCAGTTAGACCACAATGTCTTAATGGGCTTCTCCCCTTGGATATACAATGCCTGAACCCAGAAAAGAAACTCTACTGAGTGGAATTTCAGGCCTTATATAGCATTATCAATTGATATCGTTGAGAGAGGAGTAGCTTTTTAGTATTAATCACATTTACACAGCATTACATGACTTACAAAGTGCTTTCCTCACAACAACCATGTAAGGTTAATAATAAAAGAATTCTCTTCATTTTAAAGATGAGGAATTGAGGCCTAAATAAGGGACTCAACCCAGGGTACATCTCTGAAAACCAAGTCCCCTAATTCATAAGCCAATATCATTTCCACTCAACAACAGAGACCACTCTTTTGGAAAGCCAGCCCCTTGGGTTATAGTGATAGTGTTATTTTCCCATGGCAATAAAGTTATACTGGAGCCAGCTCTAACCTGCTTGAATTGGTTGTTCAATTTGCAGTGTAAATATTTATACCACAGAAATCCACAATACAAGGGCTTAATTCATTGTTTGTCCACTTGTTTCACTTAAGAAAGTGTTGATAAAGAAGGCTAAACATAAAAATTTGTGTATATATATAAATTTTCCCTCGGCAAGCCTGGTTGTTAAACATTAACCAGCATACCTCCCATATTGCTGTATAAACATTATTTGAGCTTAGTAGAAGTGGAAGGTCAGGGAATTGTCATCGCCAGCCTGGAAATCCGGGGTTTGGAGGTTAATAATGATGATGATGAAGATAGGCATTTCTATAGTACTTTGAAGTTTATAAATACTTTATATCCATTATCTCAGCAGAGCTTCACAATACCCCAGTGAAGCAACATGCCAAAGTCGATGTAGTTCTGGTCTTGAAGTAGGAGACCTGGGTTTAAATCTTATTTCTGATGCCCTGCTCATAACCTTTCCAAGACTCACAGTTGTGATCTGTAAAATGGGAATTATGATCACAGGGTAATTGGTAAGAAAGTGCTTTGTAAACACTTAAGTTCTATGCACATGTGAGCTATTTCAGTCATCCCAGTGAAAAAATGGAAGACATGTGTTGGGAAGCCAGGTTGGGAGCTGTAAGCTGATTGAGAAGAGTGAGAGGGGCCAAGATCACAAAGAAAGAATGTAAGATTCTAGATGTTCAGCAGGAAGGAGGCATAGAAGGCAGCAGGAAACTTCATGTTGGCAGGGCTCTCATTCTATCCACAGAACACTCAAGATTTAAACTAAAGTTTGCAAAGTACTTTTCTCAAATCAATCTCACAAGGAATGTTTGCAGTGTAGGTACTATTTTCATTTTACAGTTGAAGAAAGTGAAGCTGTGAAAAGCCAAATGATCCGTCCATGATTATAACCTAGTTAATATCTAACGTAGAATTTGAATCCAGGTCCTGACTTTGCATCTTGAGCTCTTTCCATGGAATTGAATTGCCTTTTCCAATACTATAAAAATAGTTATAGGGATAGGCAAGATTGCGCCCTCCTTCATATCCTATAAGGGGCTAGTAAGACTTTCCCAGGGCAGCTAGGTAGCATATGGATAGAGTACCAGATCTGGAGTCAGGAAGACTTGAGGTCAAATTTGACCTCAGATACTTACTACCTATGTAACCCCAGGCAAATCGCTTAACCTTGTTTGCTTCAGTTGCCTCAACTGTCAAAGGAGTGAGAGAAGGAAAGGACAAATCATTCTAGTATCTTTGCCAAGAAAACCCCAAATGGGGTCATGGAGTCAGACATGACTGAACAACAAAAATTCTTTCCCAAGAGAAACAGATATCAGTAATGACACCAGGGTCATAATGACAAAAAGAAACCTGGGAGATTTGGAAGGTAATTATGACAAAGTGGGCTATAAGGTAGCATCATGTAGGCCAGAAGACTGGTTCATTCTCTGTTGGAGCAGGAAGGGGTGGGAAGGAGGTGGAAGCTTCTGAGGTGGATAGTGGATGGAGAATATCTGAGTATGCTCATCCTCCCCAGAGAGGGACATGCAATTTTAGCATCTGCACTCACCTCCAACAATTTGATTTGTACCTGAGAGGCAGGTGATGCAGTAATAAACTAGGTTTCTCTGTGCTTTTCAAAGCTGCCACATGCTTCAGGGGGCAGACACATGCAAGATCTATTTCTCTCCAGGAACCGGACATCCATCATGCTAGTCAGGTTCTCTGGTCACTTTTCTTCTCCTTCTAGAAACAGTATACTGGAGAAAATTCCAGCTACTGGACTCTGAAGCCCCAGAAGCATAAAGGAAATGAGCATATTAGGATGTGTGTGTGTGTGTGTGTGTGTTCCTGCAAGAGGAAAAAATACACGGATAAATACAGATGGATTCTCAATTAATTGTGTGACAGTTATATGCTTGGTAGATGGTAGATGGCTAATTTCTGATCCCAGACTCATTCATTCATCAACTCTTCTCCTTCATTTCTCCCTAGCTCCCAACACACTTCAAATCATCACTCCCTCCTTCAAGCTACAGGGGTCCTAAATGTCCCAAGCAGCTACTAATAATGGTTGCAACTTATTAAAAGGTATAGGAAAGTGCATCCAGTGTTTGAATCATTTTACAGGGGAAATATTTGCAATCAGAAAACTTGAGGGTGAATCTTATCATGACCACTATGTAACCTTGGACAAGTCACATTAATTTTCCTGGCCTCATTTACCTCCTCTGTAAAGTAAGAGGGTTGAACTCCATCAAGAAATCAGAGCCTCCCTGAGGTTCTTTCCAGCATTAACATTCTGTGATCTTACAAGGAGTCCAGGTGAGGTAAGATGGGGGATGGAGATCAAGCTCAAAATCTTGGTTCAGTTTCTATAGGTAACAGTACCCAAGGCTATCCTACTCTATAATTCTTGACCTATAATACTATATTCCTTCTTATCTTCTCTCCTTGATCTGTTACTTCCCACCTGGATCTTTGTTGTTTGCATCCTTCCCCATAATACACATAAGATTCTTTATCTCCCCATATATGGGCCACTTAACCTGTGGCTACTATACAGACAAACCCTTTGCCTCTGCCTTAAAGTCTTGAATACATAAGCAGACTGAATGGAGGCCCTATGGAGAATAGTCAGTTTCTCCATTTTTGTTCCACTCTAATGTTAGAAAATTTAAGCCCAAATTTATCTACCTATAACTTCTACCTGTTGGTCTTAGTTCTATATTTTGGAGTTCTATGAAATAAGTGTAATGCCTTTTCAATACAACAGTCCTTCAAATATTTGTTGAAAGCTATCATTGTCCCTCTATATCTCTTTCTTAGGCTAAACATCCCCAGTTCACAGTCAACAGATTTTCAGAGTTGGAGGGGGACTCAGCAACCATCTAGTCCAACCCATACTCAAAAAAGAATCCCCATTACAACAAACCTGGTAAATGCTTAACATTTCAAAGACCTCCATTGCAGTTATGGTGTGCTCTCATTAAGAGGAAATTTTGTTCTTCACAGCAAAAAGAAAATGGCCTATTGTCACCTCTTAACCAATATTCCTGGTTACCTTCTAGGGTCTACCTCCTCCATCAGACCACCCTTCAGATGCTTGAAGACTACTATTATGTGCCTTTCCCCTAAGTCTTCTCTTCTCTAGGTTAAACATCTCCAGTTCCTTCACCTATTCATCATATGATGTAGATCCAAGGTCCCTCAAAGTCCTGGTTGCCTTTATCTTGGATGTTCTTCAGTTTATCAGTCTCCTTCACTCTCACAGGATACAGAATGCAGAATTGAACACAATGCCCTAGGTATGATGTGAACAGAGGTGGTATACGCTGAGACTTATGCCCCCAGATATCTGGAAGCTGTTTCTTTCTTAATATATGCAACTAAGTCATGATTTTGAGTCACTGGACCAATCCTGGTCATCTTCTGCTAAAAAAGCTCTAGTTTTAAAATGATTTTTTTCTTTTCTTTTTTTTTTTTACCCCATAAAATGGAGCAATAATAAAGGAGCTAGAACACAAATGAAATGTGGCACCTTTGTCTGCTAGATTTCAACTGTTATTCATAAGCATAAAGCTCCATCCTGGGTTTACTTTCAATTTTTCATGACCTGCTATTCAATGGGTTACACTCCCAATTCTTAATGCTGCTTTAGCATCTAAAGCCTGAAGCTGGCCCCTCCGGTTTCTATTGCCTTAATCCATCCACTTCAAGCTTTTGAAACTTCAAAAGCATCCCAGCCTCATTTCTCTGTTTTTAGCAGCTTTCTCACATCCAATATCACCACTTCTTTAGAAAACTCCTGGTCTTTTCTAAAAGAGCCAAGTGTGAGTGTTTCCTTCCTTCCTTCTTTCTTTTTTTACATTGACCTATTTTTCTAAAATGCTTTGTTGCCAAAACCCAGGATCAAATCAAGGACCTTCAGATTTTAGTCCAATACTTTCCCAAATGAACTGGGGCTACTCTGACACTAATTGGCTGTGTGACCCTGAGATGCTAACCTCTCCCAATCCCAGGCAACTTTTTAAGACTCTAAATTGTAGGGAAGATATTAGCCTGTATCGGGAGAGTGAATTTCCTCACTTGGGAGTTCCCTTTAATAAATGAAATCATGAAACCAGTCCCTATCCCTATCCCTATTTTTAAAGTCTTGGGGGACGGGGGTGGACAGTGTGACTCAATAAAAAGAATTTAGGATGTAAGTCTAAGTTCAAATCCCAGCTTATATAATGACTAGCTAATGATCATAGACAAGACATTTGGCCTTTCATATCCTCACTTTCTTTGCCTATAAAATGAATATATGTATATATACATATATACACACACACATATATAAACATATATATATATATATATATATATATATATATATATACATAGTATAGATCATGATGTTGATTTTTGGAAAATACTTTGCAAACTAAAATTTAAATCTTAAAGTGCTATACAGATAGCATCATAGATAGCTCCTACCCTCAAGAAACTTACATTCTGAGTCATTTTTTCCTTGTATCCCATCACAGTACCTGGCACATCATAGCAGTAGTAGCAGCTAACATTTTTAAAAGGTTCTTTACAGATATCTTCTCTTATTTGAACCTCACAATGACCCTATGAGGTAGGTGTCATAATGGCTAGCATTAATACAGTACTTTAAGGTTTATGAAACAGTTTACAAATATTATCTCATTTGATCCTTAGAACAATCCTGGGAAGTTGGTGCTCTTAATTATCTCCATTTTATGGATGAGGAAACTGAGGCAAAGGGGTTAAGTGGCTTGCCCAAGATCACACAGCTTATAAGATCAGTAAATGTCAGAGGTTAGATTTGAACTCAGCTCTTGCTAACTCCATGCCCAGTACTCAATTCACCCTGCCAGGTGTCTCCTCCAATTTTCAAGATGAGGAACCAGATTAAGTAACTTGTTCAGGCTTAACATAGCTAGTAAGTGACAAAGGCAGGGTTCAAACTCAGGTCTTCCTGACCCCAACTCCAGATCTTTCTATTCTACTATCTAGATACCTAATAAGGTATTTAGTAATTGTTTATTAGTTGTAAGTTGTTGTTGTTATGGGAGAGACCACCATGGTGCTTCCCAAAAATTTCTAGGACTGTCTAAATCCAAGTTCCTCTGACTTTCAAAGCCATCTACCATCTAATTCCCAACTTATGATTTCAACTTTTTCTCATATTCCTCCTCTACCTGCATCCTGTACTCCAGTAAAGCTCCCGGGCTTCCTGTTATCACTGATCATGCCCTCTGCTTTTCTGATTCCTCCTTTTCTCATGCTCCTCCTGAAATCCTCAACCCTGTCTCATCTCTGGCTGTATTGGTAAAGTGAGTTTTCCCACTTGGGAATTTCCTTTAGTGACCATCCCATCTCAAATGTTACCTCATGCTTTTTTGTTCTTTGAAACAGATGAGATCTTTCCCTCTTCTGAACACTCACCATACGTTTTATTTATTTGATGACATATATTCTACAATGTACTTCCTGGAAAGCAAGCTTCTTAAAGGCAGGGGCTATGTCTTATTCCTCTGTTAATCCACTATAAAGCTGATTGCAGCATTTTGCACATAGTAGGCATTTAATGCACATTTGGTTAATCTAATTGATATGAGTATGAATTACTCCCCTCCATGTAATCTGTGTTCCAGCTGATCAGAACAATATATTCTCTGTCCCTGTGCCTCTCACACTCTTTTCTACTTCCATGCTTTGCTTACCTTATTCCCTTTAATGTAATGCCCTCTACCCTTTTTTACTTGCCAAGTTTATACCCTTTCTTTAAAACTCAAGTGAAATGGTAGATTTTTCATGAAAACTCATTCTCTGCTTCCTTTTATCCCCTTGAATCTCATAAAGCACTTTATTTTACAGTTAGCAGGCAATGTATATAATAGTAATCTATGTTTGTGTCCTTATCCCTACTGGATAGTATGCAGAAGTTCCCAAAGTGGGAGATACTGCTCCCTGGGGCAGGGGTGCTGGAAAGATCCAGAGGAACACTAGTGGTCTCAGGTGCAATTGGGGGAATTGAAAAAATAAAAATTGGGGGCAGTGGAAGCATAAGGAAAGAAGAGAAGAAAAATACCATTAATACATGTTTCATCTGTTATATAATAGAACTGAAGTCATAGTAATAACATTATTTTCCAAATAAACACACAAAATGCAAGTTACAACCACCCAGTGGTCAAGTCCATCAACAAGTCTTAACAAGCAAGTGCTGGCAGGTGAGCATGTTGCTCATTGTCAGGGAAATCCAGCCTGCATCAGTAGGAATATATTCATATAATGACTTATTTGCAATATGATACTATGTGGCTACATGATGCAATATTGCATCATCCAAATTTCAATGTAGAAAAAAATCACAAATTTACAATAAATGATTAAATTTAAGATGCATCATTTTAAAAAATATGTTTTTTGAAATGATGCATATTCAAAAAAACTGTTAAAGGTTTAGAAAAGCAAATTTTCAGGGGAGTGCTTGAGTAATTTTTTTTTTTAATGGGGAAGTAAGCCAAATAAATTTGGGAACATCTGGTGGAAGAGGAGGCACCTGCCTAAACTTTACAAGTCTCCCAGTACCCAGGACAGTGCTCTACAAACAGGCTGACAAATCCAGAGACAAAGTGGAGAATACAAATTTACTTCAAGGGGCCAGAGAGTGGAAGAGAATAACAGAGGCAGTGGTCACAAAGGGTCCTTGAAGCAGCTTCATTGGTTTGAAGGTCTTCCATAGGGTGGTGCTCTGGCCCCTTAGGTTCCAGGAATGGGAATGGGAATTCACAGGGCCACTAAGATAGAGGTCATTGCAGTACTAGTCACAAGAGGTCATCAGAATCAAGGGAGTTAAAATATTCCTAGTGGGAAATCCCCAACCAGTTACTTCTCCACTTGACAAGGACAAGCAGGAGATTAATTAGTTAATCATCTAGGCTATAATAGGAAGTATCCCAAGACTTGCCAAACTTGATGATTAATACTCATTTCTGTCAATTAATGTGGAGACAAATGATACCACCGAAAAGAGTATAGTTCTAAGGAATATAAAAAATGGGGTGAAAAACTGAAGACCTTAGGGGTATGTGATCATCATCAACACTGATTAAGTGGAGGAACCTCAGAAGAGAAAGGCAAATGAGGACTTCCCATCAAGGGACGAGCAACTTGCTTTGTTTGGCCATAGGAGGTGGATCAAAGAGCAATAAATAGAAGTCACAGAGAGGCATATTTTAACTGGATAAAAATCAGTCAATAAACATTTATTAAGCACCTACTATGTGCCAGAGACTGGGCTAAGTACTTGACCAATAAGTCAATCAATAAATACTTACTAATATCTATTACGTGCCAGACATTACACCAAGCACTGCGGTTATAAAAGGACCTTCAGGCAGTAGTAGATTTTCCCTTCATGCTGGTTTTCCAGAAAAAGCCAAATGATCATTTTTCAGGGTTAGATAGAGAAAATTCTTTTTCAAGTAATGTTTGGCCAAGATCGATCTGTGAGTTTCCTTCCTACTCTAAAATTCTGTGATCCTAAATGGGAATAAAATTTAAATTCAAAATGCAGAGAACTATAAGCCCAATTATAGACCCTTCTATTATTTTTTCCCCATGGGGGCCTGATGGCTACATGAGCTATACAGAAGTTGTGAAATTCCAGTTCTGAATGTTATAAGCTCAACTGCATATTCTGTTCTGGCGGGTTTCCATGCCTAGAATTTTCTTCTTCCTGACCTCTGCCCTTCAACTCCCTGGTTCCTTCATGTCCCAGCTAAAATCTTGCTGGCTTTAAGAAGTTTTCCCTAACCCCTCTAAATGGCCACAAGGGCACAGGTTCCCCACTCTTGCTCTAGGACCTTCCTTCTCTTAATTATTTCTCATTTATCCTCTCTATAACTTGTCTATACATATTTGTTTGCTTATAGTCTTCCCCACTGAGGGCAGGGACTATTTTTTGCCTCTCTATTGCTAGTACAATTGCCTGGAACCCAGTAGGTGCTTAATGACTGACAAAAAAATTTAACCCCCATGTTATATGGCTAGAAGAATTAACCTGACCGATTTTTGTTGTTTTCTGTCAATATTTGAATCATTGTGTCAAAGGCTCTTAACAATAAATTTTTTTTGCATGACTTCATATTGACAGCTGCACCACAACGTGTTAGTGTGCTTATCTTCCCACAGATCCTCCACCGTTGACTGGCGCCAATAGTGGGGAAGGTGTAATTTTTACCACTTATCAGTTTAGGAGGTGAAACTTTAGAGTTGTTTTTATTTGCATTTCTCTAACAACTGGTTATTTGGAGGATATGTATATGTGTGTCTGTGTGTGTGTATACATATATGTATATATATATAGCCATTTATAGTTTGCAATTTTTCATTTCAATATTGTTTATATCTCTGAGCACTTGTCTTATTGAGGAATAACTCTGTCATTTGTGTCAATTTCATATATATGCATATATATATAGGTAGATATATATCTGAAATCAGACTTCTATCAACCATAAAAGATGCAAATATATTCCCACTCATCAGTTTCTCATTCTGTTTTCCTTGTGTTGTTTTTTCCCTATGCAAAAGCTTTTTCAATTTTAGGTAACCAAAATTGTCAGTTTTGTCTTTTGTGATCATCTCTATCCCATGTTTAGTTAAGAAATCTTTCCCTAAACTCATCTGTGAAAGCCATCTCCTTTCCATCTCTTCTACTTTTTTCTGAGGTGACATTATATAATCAGGTTATGTATGTTTGAAGCTCATTTTGGTATATAGTGTAGGATGTGAGTCTAAACCTAATTTCTGTCATAGGACTTTTCTGGTTTTCCCAGCAATTCTTGTCAAAAGGGATTCCTTCCTCAAACAATTTATGCTTTTAGATTTATCAGACACTGGGGTGTTGTTTTTTAATACTTCTAGTTTCATGATTATCTAGTCTGTGACATTAACCTAATTTTACATTTTTTAAATCAAGGGGGATAGCTAGATGACACAGTGGATAGACCACCAGTCCTGGAGTCAAGAGACCCTGAGGTCAAATCCAGCTTCAGACACTTTCTAGCTATATGATCCTGGGCAAGACCCTGATCGCTTCCAAAAAAAATAATAAAATATATCAAAACAAAACAGTTTTGGATGATTATTAAAATGTAATGTGGTTAGAAGTCTTCAAACCCAGGCTCACAACCTTGATATCATTCTCAATTCATCATGTTCACTCATTCCACATATCCAGTCTATTGCCAAGGGTTATCCTTTCTACCTGCATCCCTCCTTTATGTGCACTTCTCCCAATTCACATAGCTGCCAAGCTGAGGCATCCTTCATTTACCTCACTCTTGGAACATTGTAGTAGTCTTCTAATGGTTTTCTCTGCTGTAAGACTGTCCTTACTCCAGTGCATTCTCCCCCAAGTTGTCCCATTGTTCTCCTAAGGCACAGACCTGACCATGTCACTCCTCTACTTGAAACTCCAGTGGCTCCCAGTAGCCTCCAGGATCAAATTGAAAATCCTCTGTTTGACTCTGAAGGTTCCTCACAATCTGGCCCATTCCTGTCTTTCCAGGCTTCTTTTACCTTGGTTTCTTCCTTTTAATCTACATTCCAATGATATCAGATCTATCCTTGAACTATCTCCTGATAAGTCTATCTTCTGACTCCATCTACGATTCATGCTGACACTGCTCTCTCTTCCTCACTTTCACCTCCTGACTTTGACTTTTTTTTAAATCTCAGTTTGAAAACCTATTTTCTTCAAGAAGTCTTCCCTTCTCTTCCTTAATCTTACTGCTTTCACTCTGAGATTATTTCCATTTTATTCTACATATAATTTCTTTGTGCATAACTATTTACACATTGTCTCCTTCATTAGTCTGAGTTCCTTGAAATCAGGGATTTGCCTTTCTTTGTATCCATGGTGCTTGGCATAATGCCTAGTACACAGTAGGTGCTTAATAAATGTTTTTTGACTGACTGAGTGGCCTGTAGTTGTATTTATAAAAATCTACTACAAAAATACTTCCATAAATTAAAAATAAAATAAATAAAAATGAAATAAATCTACCACATTTATTTTTTTCAACTCAAAACATAATCCCCTCAGGTTGTCCCCTCTCCTCCTTTTTCCCTCTGTGGAAATTTCACAGTAGTACTGAAACTCAACATGTCCAAAGGAGAACCCATTTTCTTTCCTTCAAAACCCTTTCCAAACTTCCCTATTAATGTCAAGAGCATCACCATCTTTATGGTCACATTAATTTCAGCCTCAGGGCCATCCTCACCTCCTCACTTTCCCTCACTCCCCATATCCAATCAGTTGCCAGATCTTGTCATTTCTAACTGTATGTCGTTTCTCAAGTGTGAGTCTTTCTTTTCACTCACCCAGCCACCACCCTAGTTGAGTCCCTCATCACCTTTTCCTTGGATTATTCCAATTACTTCCTAGTTGGTCTTCCTGCAAGTCTCTCTCTATTCTATTTTCATCTGCTTTCCACAGAGCTGCCAATGTAATTTTCCTAAAGAGTAGACATGACTATATCATACACCCTTTCCCATCAGTAAACTTCAGGAGCTTTCTCTTATCTCTAAGATCAAATATAAACTGTGACATTTAAAGCTTTTCACGACCTGACTTACTCCTACCTTTCTAGTCTTTTTTACATCTTACTCCTTTCCACCCACTCTATAGTTCATCTAGTTATACTGCATTATTTGCTATTCCCAACATATAATACTCTATCTCCCATCTCTGTGGCTTTGCATTGACTGTCCCCCATGCCTGGAATGCTCTCCTTCCTCACCTGTTCTCAGAATCCTTGACTTTCTTCCAGATTCAGCTTAAACACCACTTTCTGCTGGAACCCTCTCTCAGTTGAAACAACTAGATGGGTAGAGAACGCTGGGTGGAGTCAGGAAGACCTGAGTTCAAATAAGACTCGGATGCTTACTAGCTTTGTGACCCTGGGCTTAATCTTTAACCAGGGTTTAATCACTTAGCCTTTTTTGCCTCAGTTTCTTCATCTGTAAAACAGAAATATATTCAGTTTTTGCTGAGAGAACACAACTTGCAGCTGATATAGATGTCGTTCTTATATTAGTTGCCTTTATGCATTCAGACTATTGCCTTGTTAAAGCAGAGACCTAAATTAAAATTTTGAAAAAAATTTAAAAAAGATATAGAGTGCAATTAATACAACTTAAGTCTGACATCTTTAAGTTGCCATTGTTGCAAATGGTTGAAGCAACCTTGATGTCAACTACAATAATTTCATACAGAAAGTTATCCAATGTAAATCAATTGCCATGATAAATAAATCAAAGAACCTGAAGACTATATTGGTAAGTAAACATTTAGCTTATTTGCCAAGAAAACAGAAATAGCAGCTTAGAGCATCAGCTGGTCCATAAGTCTTCTAAAGAAGAATATCAGGTTCTCAGCAATATTTCCTTATAAGATGGGAGAAAGTAGGAGAGAAAAAAACCTTCAAAGGTATTTCCATCTTTTTTTTCTTTGTCCTCCTTCATATTTCATCAAACTTTCTTTAAAAAATTTGTATAATAAATTCTTTTTTTTTTTAAAGCATTAGACACAGCCTTGGATTTACAGTCCTTGATGTGATTATACAGAAAATAGAAATGGCAAAGAAGCAAACAAATTCCAACTATATACAAAGGTTTATGCCAGAGGTGACAAAACTTTGAGGATATTGAAAAATTAATCTCAAAGTATCTGAAGAAGGGAAAGATACCAAAGGCATGGGAATAACTCAGGACTAATTATTACTACCCATCACAAAGCAATCAAGGGAATTTTAATTACTACTACAATTCATATACTTCCTTTCCCATCTATATAGAATTCAAGTTAATCAAACAAAACACTGCATTAAACTTTCTCCTCCAATAAACTGTCCACCATCGATATGCCAAAATTATACAAGATTTCTTGAAAGATATAATGGCAGAGATTAACATTTTTTTGTATGACAACTCTCTAATTATTAGTACCAAACATGGCATAAAACAAAGAGGTATTTGCTTGCCAAAAGTATTTACCATTGTCATGAAAGTAGTCTGGCATAAAGTCAAATCAAGAAAATATTTCCTATCTCTCCCTGTCCCTCTTTACAAATGATATTGCACTGAGTGTTGCAGTGTCATCTAATCATTGTGGAGCCTCCTAAATGAGATTCATTATAAAGAGTCTAACTATTTATACAGGAAAAACCAAGTGGATGAAGAATGTCCATTATAAATCAATAAGTATTTTTTAAGTTCCTACTACGTGCCAGGTACTGTGGTAATCACTAAAAATAGAGAAAAATGAAAGACTCCTGCCCTCATGGAGCTCATAGACTAGGGGGGAAGGGGAAGCATATAAATATATACATAATAAATACAAATAAATATAAGGTAATTGGGGCCAGAAGCAACTAAAGGGATCAGAAAAGGCTTCAAGCATGATATTTGGGATGAGTTTTGAAGGAAACAAGGGATTCTAGGAGATGGAGACAGACACGGAGGGAAGACATTCAGTGAGAAGTCATGGAGATAGGAGATACGTATCATATGTAAAGAATAGTAAGAAGACCAACCTGGCAGATCCAGAGAATGTGGGAAGGAAAGGAATTTATAATAAGACTAGAAAGGTAGGTTGTTCCCATATTGTAAAAACTTTAAAAAAATGAAACAGAAGTTTATATTTAATTCTAGAGGCAACAAGGATCCAATATTGGTATTTATTGTGTAGGAGAATGAAATAGTCAGGCTTGCACTTTAAGAAAATCACTTTAGCAGCTATTTGAGAAATAAGATAGAATGGGGTAAGACCTAAGGGAGGGTTAAGAGGTTATTGCAATAGTCTGGGACAAGAAGTGAGGAAACTGTGCCCTAGGATAATACCATGAGGGTAGGAATCAGCAGGTAGGTGGTTCAATGGATAGAGCACTGGGCCCAATATCAGGAAGACCTGAGATCAAATCCAGCTTCAAACATGTACTAGCTGTGTGACCCTGGACAAGTCACTTAACTCTGTTTGCCTCAGTTTCCCTATCTGTAAAATGAGCTGGAAAAGAAAATTGCAAACCACTGCAATATCTTTGCAAGAAAACACCAAATGGGGTCACAACCAAAACAACTGACCAACAACAAGGAAGGACACATTCAAAATGGACATCTTATAGAACTCATCCATCGGTATATACACACACATATAGCACAGAGTGCTAGGCACATAGTAGACACCTAATGAATTATTGTGTTTTATATATATATACATATGTGCAAATATACAAATATATGCATATATGTGAGTATTGACAAAAGTCAATGGAGAGGTGCCTAATGGTTGGTTATAAGTAGCCTTCAAGGAATTATGAAGTTGAGTCAGTATAAAGGATATCATCAAAGAAATGTATGATCAAAATTAGCATGTCACATGGCATGAGCTGGGAATAATCTAGTATGTTTGTAATTCCAAGAGAAGCATGAAAGACCCCAGTTGGAGAGGAGAGGAGAGGATCCAGGAGAACCCAAATCCACTGGGCATGTTTTGGTCATCCAAATTTACTTTCCTTTGGAGAGGAGAAGGAAGGGGAGGAGGAGGCAGACAGGAGAGGAGGAGGTGAGTTACCCAGCTATCTGGGTCCCCATTCAGCCAGCTGCATCTACTCACAGGATTGTGTTCATCCTTCATTGCCAAAGAAGACCATGCCATCAGAGAAATGATGACATGACTTGCACTTGACTTTGTTTTGAGTGAGGGAGTACTGTGCAGGTTACCAGCCTCACTTCTCATCCACAGCCCAGGTGAGTATAAGAGGAAAGTTGAACAGAATGGGCAGGGATGGATGCTTTGAAAGCATCCTTGAAGAAAGAACTCAGAATGATGAGATCACAGATCTATTTGAGTACTTTCCTGAGTAGGTGGCATTGCCACCACCACCCATTTCTGACAATCTCTCAACTACTGGAAAGTTTCCCAATCAAGGAAAAGAAAAGAGAAAATTATATCTAGACAAATGGAAACAGGTGATACAGTTTCCCTATCTTCAAAAACATAAAAAGCACCCCAGAGTACACAGATACCCAATTTCTCCCCAATAAGTGAAAGCGTATTATTGCCATAAAGCACTATAACAATGTAAGCTATATTCTTTGTGGTCTTAAATCCACAGTCTGCTCATTGTTTATTTTGACTTGGACCAGAGGGGAATATCATATGTCTGACTGACCCCTATTTGTTGCCTAACAAGGTAGGAGAGAAGCAGTGCTTGGACAAGGCATATGTGGCCCTGGGCAAGTTTTGAAAATTGCACTCTGTGTGTGTGTTACTCTCTGCTAGAAGCTTTGAGCCCTCATTCACTGTTAACACTTACAAATGACTTATCACAAAATAAATACCTTCAAGTCATAGAGGGTAGAGTTTTCTAGTACTAAAAATATGTGCAGGCATAAAAATTAATATTGAAAGTGTCCCTCTCAGCTCTAGTTGGCTGCCTCCCATGCCTGCTCCAGTCTCAGTTCTACAAGGAAATGTCAGAGGACCCAACTTCAGAATCCTAGCTCTGTGTCTTACTGCCAATGCAATTTTGAGCAAATCACTTAACATTTCTGGGTCTCAGTTTCTTCATCTGGAAAATGATGAGATTAAATAATACAATGGCAGCTAGATGATGCAGTGGATAGAGTGCTGGGCCTAGAGTCGGGAAGACTCATCTTCCTGAATTCAAATCTAGCCTCAGACACTTACTAGCTATGTGCCCCTGGACAAGTCACTTCACCCTGTCTAGCTCCATTTCCTCATCTGTAAAATGAACTGGAGAAGGAGATAGCAAATCACTCTAGTATTTTGCCAAGGAAACCCCAAACAGAGTCACAAAGAGTCAGATACAATTGAAACAGCTGAACACAAAAACAATATTAAATTATTTAATTTTAATTTAAAAACATTAAACCACTATGGTCTAATATTTGAAGCCCCTTTCAGCTTTAACCCCTGTGATCCGATCATCTTTCCTCCTGCATTTCTTCCTTCCATCCCTAATCCAGTGACCACCAGCCCAGATCCTAGACCTTCTTACTTCTGTTCAACTCACCTTTCCCCAACCTTTCCTGCCTCCCAGCCCAATGAACATTTCAGAAACTGTTCTCAAAAGGTCAGTCCTAAAGAATTTATCATTTATGACAGACAAGTGCCCAACCCTGAAACCTACAGAGTGCCTGAGAGTTCGTCACTATTTCATCCTGCTTCACGCGCTATCTTATCCCCATCTGTCTTGGATCCTAGAGGGCCAAGGAAAGTGATAATCACATTATGCTCATGGTGGTTGAAGTCAGTTAAGGAGGGTTCAGAGGGAAAGTTCAGGAGAGAAAGGCTTCATACTTCTGGTGGTAGGAAAAAACTGGAAAGAGAGTGGGTGCTTATTGCCTGGAGTGGTTGAATACTTTGTAATACATGAAGAAAAATGAAATGTGTGTTGCACCACAAGACACCATGAAAAAAGAGAACTGGGAGAAATGTGGTATGATTTGTGTGAATAAATGCACAGGGAAATAAGAAAGATTAGGGGAACCTTATACAAGACTCCAATAACATAAACAAAAAGGAAGGCAGAGGGATTTTAATGACCACTCTTGGCTAGAAAACAGCTGACAAATTGTACCTCCCTCCTTCTGGTAGAGATGTGGGGGAACTGTGGGTGTGCTGTATGTTCTTTTTATTTATTGGAGTGGGCTGGTTCTTGTTGGGTGGATGGGGATATACCTAGAAGTGATTGTGGAGTTTGGCTTTTTTTAAAGGCATCAATAAAACATTTTTAAAGAGATCTGTTGATTATTCTTCCTACACGCAGAATGTCACTCCCACCTTCTGACAGCTACTACCCCACTTCCCCAACCCCAGCTTCCCAGGTAGAATAGTCAATCAACTCCTGACTCCGGGGCCAAGAAGAATAAAAATTTTTTTTGTTTTCCTTTGAAGGAATTGAAAAAAGGAGTCTGCTCTTGCCAACATCTAGGGAGTTTTAAAAACTGTTAATATTCCACCTTGAAAAATGAAACTCAAGGGAAGCAGGAAAATGTACAGAGAGATAGACTGGGTAGAATTAGCTAATTACTAGTTATGACTATTTGTTCACAGAAAGAAGAGGCTGGACTAGAGGAAGACAAAGTTGATAAATGTCTCCCTTCTCAGGCATGATCCAAGGGGAGATGGGTAGATGCAGAGGGGTAGGAAGGGAGAAAGAGAAAGACAGCTACCTATAATGAGGTGAGGAAGCTCACTTGATAAGGAAGAGGGATTCCAGGAAGAAAATTCAAGGCAGTTAGGCTGAATCAATAGTAAAAAAGAGGCTGAAGTGAAATGTTTGGGACTCTCACTTTACCAGGCAGATGTAAAGAAATGAACCGTCTAATTAAGGTATTTGACCTTGGGTGAGAATAATTCATGTGTATGTATCACTGGAAGCTTGGGGGAGGATATTACATACATTATTCCTTTTGATCCTCGTAACAATGCCCTTTGAGGTAGGTGACATTATTATTTCCATTTTACAGACGATGACACTGAGACTGGGAGAGGTTAAATGACAGCTGCTATCTGAGGCAGTAATCTGAACCTGAATCTACCTGACTCCAAGTCCAGCACTCTCTACTATGCCATTGTACTTCAATAACAAGAATTAGGAGTAGGGAAAATTGTGACCTGGGTAAAGTTGGTTTTCAAGGTGACAAACCTCCCTTTCTGGTCTTCTTAGTAAGTTGGAAGGGACAACTAACACAGTACATAACCAACAAAAGATCTAAAAAGATCTAGGGATGAATCTAATAACAAAGAAATTCAAGAGGAATAAATATTAAAGTCTTACGCTGAGATTCAAAAAGCCACCCTCAGGTGGCCACCACCCAGGCCTGGGAGTTTTCGTGGGCTACCAGCTCAGTGTCCTGAGTAATGTTCATGTCATCTTGGTTGCATTATGGGTCCAAAGCAGTGACTGGCCCAGGATGCCCAAAGCATCAAGCAAGGTAAGATAACAGTGAACAGTCAGGATCTCTGGGATTCCAGGTTAGGCACTTGTCTGTCATGACTGGTGAGTTTATTAGGGTGTTTTCTTCCTAAGAGCAGTTCCTGAAGTGTTCACTGGGGTGGGAGGCAGGGAAGGATGGTGAAAGGTGAGCTGAACAGAAGGAATAGTCTAGGGTCTGGGTTGGTGGTCACTATAGCTGAGGTGTGAATGGAGGAAATAAAGGAGGAAGAATGATATAATTATAGGGCTTAAAGCTGGAAGAAACCTCAATTCCATCATTTTTACAGAAGAAGAAACTGAGTCCTAGAGAGGTTAATCTCCAATTTATTCTGTATATTTCTTTCTTGTATGTAATTATTTGTGTATTGTCTCCTGCGTTAGAATGTGAACTCCTAGAGAGTGGGACTATTTTTTGCCTTTCTTTGTATCCCAGAACTTAGCACAGTGTGTGGCACATCATAGATACTTAATAAATGTTTGTTGCCTGACTAATTGACTTGCTCAGAATCAAACTGGTGGTAAAAAGTGAGACAACTAGACAGTACAGTGGATAGAGCACCAGCTCTGAAGTCAGGAGGACCTGAGTTCCAATCCAGTCTCAGACACTTGCCCAGAGTCACTTAACCCTGATTACCTCAGGGGGAAAGCAATCAAACAAAGCTTCCAGGCATAATGAAGTAAGGCTCAATTCCTGGTCTGTTGACATCTGGAATATTGTGTTCTCTGAGTCACTGTTCAAGAATTCTTAACTTGGAAAGTATCGATGGAAGACATCCAGGACATTGAAAAGCCTTGATTCTAAGTGATATGAAGATTGGATGAAACAACTGGGAGTGATTAACCTTGACATGAGAATGGGGATATGATAATAGATATTTTCAAGTAATTGAAGTAGTATTACATGAAATAATAACTTGTATTTGTATAGCACTTTGTTGTTGAGTCATTTCAGTCATGTCCAAGTTTTTGTGATGTTATTTGGGGTTTTCTTGGCAAAGATATTGACATGATTTGCCATTTCCTTCTCCAGCTCATTTTACAAGTGAGGAAAGTGAGGTAAGCAGGGTTAAGTGACTTGGCCAGGGTCACACAGCTAGCAAGTATCCAAGTCTGGATTTGAATTCAGGTCTTCTTGACTCCAGGCCAGGTGCTCTATCCATTGCACCACCCAGCTGCCCCATTTAGTTGGAAAAGTATTTGCAAAACACTTTCCATGATTATTTAGTCTTTAAACAGCCCTATGGAAGTAATCATTAGTGTTATTCCCATTTTATAGATGAGAAACCCAGGCTTAAAAGAAGAGACTTGCCCATGATCACACAACTAATGAAACAGGATTTAAACTCCTATCTTCTTAATTCAAAGTCCAGCACTATTAAGTATGCTGTGTTGCCTGCCTCTGTTTGGTCCTGGAGAACATGACCAGAAGCAATGAAAAGTTGCAAAGAAGTCCAGTTAGCGTTGAAGTCAAGAAAAAAACTTGCTACCAGTTAGAGCTATCTGAGAGAAATTGGCTTCCTGGGTAGGTGGTGGGCTCCTCTCCATTGGTCTTCGAGAAAAGACAGACTGAAGGTTTGCTGGGTATGTTATGGTGAGAACTCCTTTCAGCAATGCATTGGACTAGATCTCTTGAATTTTCTCCTAGCTCTTGAGTTCTGTGAGTCTGCCTTAGACCAGCGCTGTGAGAATAAAAGGAGATAATTTATGGAAGGCATTTCACAACTGTGAAGTGCCATATAAATGTCAGTTATTGCCACTGTTGTTATTTGTGATAGTTGTCACAGATCGTGGAGTACAGAAAAAGAGATGGAGAGGTCAGGAAAGCATTTGGGGGCATGTCAAACACACAGGGGGTAGGCATAATAATACTAATTATTATTATAGAAAATATATAATAATATAATATTATAATGTATTTATATTATAAACTATATTTTATATAATGCTATAATTTAATATGTGATTGGATAATCATTATACTAGCTAGAATTTTTATAATACTTTACGATTTGCACAGCACTTTACAAACGTCTCATTTTATCCTCACAAAAACCCTGAGAGGCCGGTGTTGTTACTATTGGCACTGTCTTGCGGATGAGTGAACTGAGACAAATGAAATTATGGCAGTTATAGAATTCAGACTTGCTCAGGGTCCTCCAGCTTCTATGTATTAAGGGTGGGATCTGAACTCAGATCTTCCAGACCCCATATCCCCAACTCTAACCGCTGAACCATCGACAGCAAAAAAGACTTGGTCCTTCTAGAAAGTCTAGAACAAAAAAGGAAGACTCTTAGGGAGGAGAGAGCAATCCCAACTAGGGAAATGCTCCAACAAGATCAAATCGGGGAGTTTAACTTCAACT
>JAQQSK010003854.1:0-97414 GCA_028658325.1 Potorous gilbertii
TTCACTAATGAACTGTTGTTGGAGTAGTGAGTTGGGCCAGCCATTCTGGAGAACAATTTGGAAGTAGGCCCAAAGGAGTATAAAACTGTGCATATTCTTTGACCCAGCAATAACACTACTAGGTCTCTACCTCAAAAAGATCAGAGGAAAAGGAAAAGGACTTACATATTTATATCAGTTCTTTTTGAGGTAGCAAAGTATTAGAAATCAAGGGGATGCTCATCACTTGGGAAATGACTGAACAACTTGTAGCATATAATTGTGATGGAATACTATTGTGCTGTAGATGACAAGGGGAGTGATTTCAAAAAAATATGGCAAAATATATATGAACTGTTGCATTGTGCACGGTAACAGCAATGTTATAATGATGATCAACTGTGAGAGACTTAGCGACTCTGATCAGTACAATGATCCAAAACAATTCCAAAAGATTCATGATGAAAAATATGCTATGCACCTCCAGAGAGAGATAACTGATAGACTCTGAGTACAAACTGAAGTATGTTTTTCTCTGTTTTTCTTGCTTTTTAAAAAAAGTATGGCTAATATGGAAATGTTTTGCATGATTTCACATGCATAACAGATATCATTTTGCTTTCTTCCTCAGTGGATAGAGGAGGATGTGGGAAGGAAGTAAAAATAAATAAGCAATAAAATTTTAAAATATCTTTAAAAAGAAAAAAATCAAATATTTATATCACAGAAGTCATATGATAGTTTTAGAGTTTTCTTGAATTTAATAGTGTTACAAATCCCATTGGTATACTAATGGATAAATTTAACTGTTCAAGAAATATACTTGAATTTCAAATATAAATTAAAAAAATAAAATGCTGAAAATGTTGAAATGTTTTGCTATTCAGAACACTGAGAGAACAAAATTCTTAAAATTTTAAAGAAAAAAATTATTTTTTGCAAATACTGCTTTTTGCTGCCTGAAAATTGTATTTACTTACACATCATCCTCTGCTATTCAAAATAAATTGCTATTTTTATATTTTCCATAAAATATAAGTGTATTAGGTTAAGGAAAGACACTTAAAAAAAATACCTAACAACTAAATTGTTGCTATTTAGATTATGCGTTACCAGAGGCTGATCCTTTCATCAACATTAAAGCTGGTCTTCAGGATCTTTCTGGGATTCAAATCCCTCTTCAAGAGATTCATGTCAAAGGAAGAATAATGGACTTCGTAGCCCGGGTATAGTTTATATTGTTATACTGTATTTAATAAAGAACTGTACTCAAATCCAGCAATAGGAGTCTAGATTCTCTAAATTTTATTGCATTTTTATTATCTTTTTGAAGTAAATGTCTTTCTATAGTTATATTATACATCATTGGATCCTGACAATAATTGCCTGATTGCATTATAACTTTAAAAATCCCTCATGAAAATAAGAGATTTAAGATCACATGACCATACTCACCAATCCACTCTAATTTATGTCTGACCATGAAACCCCTCTGTTCCATCAATAACAGTGATCATCCAACTGAAGACCTCCAGTAAGAGGAAATCCATTATTTCCCAAGGCAGCCTGTTTCACTATTAGGCAGCTCTAATCTTAGAATTTTTTCCTTAAATCAAGCTTAAATCTGTCTCTGAAGTTTCCCCCCTCAGCTCTGATTTGATCCACTAAGGCTAAAAGAAAAAATTTAAACGTCTTCTACTTGAAAGCCTTCAGAGACCTGAAGACTCTTGTCATTATTATTTATTATTAGCCCCTAAATCTCTTTTCCAGGCTAAACTTCCACGTTTCCTTCAACAAGTTGTTCTATGATGTGATCTTGCTGGTCCTATCACAATCCTGTTTTCCCTCTGCTAGATATACTCCAGTTGGTCTACATGCTCCTAAAATTTGGTGTCTATAACTGAACAGTGTTCCAGATGAGGTCTGATCAAGGCAGAAGTACAATGAGATTATTGCCTAGTCCTACATACTCTACCTCTCACAAAATAACCTAAAAACACATTAAATTTTTTTGCTGTCATATCAACCATTTGAATCATAGTGAATTTATAGTCTGTTTAAATTCCTTAATCCTTTTCATGGACAAGGTAGGTAGTGCAATGGATAAAATTTCAGGCCTGGAATCAGGAAGACTAACCTTCCTGTGTTCAAATCTGGCCTCAGGCACTTACTTGCTGTGTGACCATGGGCAAGTCACTTAACCCTATTTACCTCAGTTTCCTCATTTGTAAAATCAGTTGGAGAGGTAAATGGTGAACCATTCTACTATCTTTTGGCAAGTGGAAGCTAATAACTATGAGAGATCAACAAGCAAAACTAAATCAAAAGAATGAAAAATAGGAGAAAATATGAAATATCTCATTGGAAAAACAAATTATTTGAAAAATGATTGAGGAGAGATAATTTAAGAATTAGTGGACCACCTGAAAGTCATGGTCCAAAAAAGAACCCAGATATCATTTTTCAAGAAATTATCAAGGAAAACTGTCCTTATATTCTAAAACCACAGGGTAAAATAGAAATTGAAAGAGATCCCCCTGAAAGAGATCTCAAAATGAAAACTCCAAGGGATGTTATAACCAAATTCCAGCTCTCCCAAGTCAAGGAGAAAATATTTCAAGCAACCAGAGAGAAACCATTCAAATATCATGGAGCTGCAGTCAGGTTTAGCAGCTTCTATATTAATGGAGCAGAGCACTGGGAATATGATATACTAGAGGACAAAAAAGCTAAGATTATATCAAGAATCACCCATCCAGAAAAACTGAGTAGAATCCTTCAGGGGGAAAATGGATATTTAATGAAATAGAGGACTTTAAAGCAATCCAGATGGAAAGATCAGAGCTGAATAGAAAATTTGACTTTCAAATACAAGATTCAAGTGAAACATGAAAGTGGAATCATAAGAGATTCAATAAGCTACATTGCTACATATGAAGTTGGTACTTGTAACTCCTAAGACTTTTATTATTATTAGGGCAGTTAGAGGAATGTATAGACAGACAGAGGGCATGAGTGTAAGTTGACTATGATGGGATGATATCCTAAAAAATAAAATTAAAAGGTGAGAAAGAGGGATGAGGAATGGGAAAGGTCACCTGACAGAGGTATGAAAGACCTTTTATAGTGACAGGGAAAATGGGTGTGTGTGGGCAATGCTTAAATCTGATTCTCATTGAAATTGGTTGAAAGAGGGAATAACACATTCATTTGGGTTTGGAAATCTATCTTACATTACAGGGAAATAGAAGGTGAGAGGCTGATAGAAGGGAGGGTAGATGGGGGAGTGGCAATAGTTGGAAGCAAAAACATTTTTTAATATAATTTATTAATTTTTAGTTTTCAACATTCACTTTTGAGTTTTAAATTTTCTCCCCTTACCACTCCTCCCCCCCAAGACAGTGTGCAATCTGATATAGGTTCTACTTATACATCCATATTAAACATATTTTCACATTAGTTATGATGTAAAGAAAAATTACAACAAATGGGAGGAACCACGAGATAGAAGAAGCAAAACAACAAAAGAAAAGGAGAACAAACAATCTGCTTCCATCTTCATTCAGACTCCACAGTTCTTTTTCTAGATGTGGATAGCATTTTCCATTGTGAGTCTTTTGGAGTTGTCTTAGACCCTTACATTGCTGAGAAGAGCTAAGTCTGTCAAAGTCAGTCATCACACAGTGGGGCTGTTACTGTGCACAATGTTCTCCTGGTTCTGCTTGTTTCACTCAGCATGAATTCATATAAGTCTTTCCAGGTTTTTCTGAAGTCTGCCTGCTCATCATTTCTTATAGCACGATACTGTTCCATTACATTCATATACTACAATTTATTCAGCCATTTTTCAATTGATGGACATCCCCTAAATTTCCAATTCTTTGCCACAACAAAAAGAGCTGCTATAAATATTTTTTGTACATGTGGATCTTTTTCTTGTTTTGATGATCTCTTTGGGATACAGACCTTGAAGTGGTATGTTCATCCTTTGTTGCCGAAGAAGATCATGCCATCAGAGAAATGATGGCATGATTTGCACTTGACTTTGTTTTTAGTGAAGGAAGGCTGTGCAGGTCACCAAGCTTCACTTCTCCTCCAGAACCATCTGAATCCAGTGACCAGATATTCATCAGGATGACTGGAGATGACCCAGGATGAGGCAATTGGGGTTAAGTGACTTGCCCAAGGTCACACAACTAGTGAGTGTCAAGTGTCTGAGGTGAGATTTGAATTCAGGTCCTCCTGACTCCTGCATTGGTGCTTTATCCACTGCACCACTTAGCTGCCCCCTAGAAGTGGTATTCCTGGGTCAAAGGGTGTGCACATTTTTATAGCTCTTTGGGCATAGTTTCAAAATGCTCTCCAGAATGGTTGGATCAGTTTACAACTTCACTAACAATGCATTAGTGTTCCAATTTTACCACATTTTTTTCCAATATTTATCATTTTCCTGTTTTGTCATGTTAGCCAATCTGATAGGTATGATGTGGTACCTCAGAGTTGTTTTGATTTGCATCAGAAGCAAGATATGTTTGAGGACAGACAAGGTGAAAGGAAAGAGTAGAATATACAGGGTGAAAGGAGTATGATGAAGGGAAATACAGAGCAATCATAACTGCGAACGTGAATGGGGTGAACTTACCCAGAAAATGGAAGTGGATAGTAGAGTAGATTATGTGATTTAGACATAAAGCATGATACCGTAAACAAATTAAGGAAATATGGAATAATTTACCTGTCAGATCCATGTGCAATTTATGACCAAACAAGAGATACAGAGCATTAGAGGATATAAAATGAATAATTTTGATTGCATTAAATTAAAAAGATTTTGCATAAACAAAACCAGTGCCTCCAAGATTAGAAGGAAAGCAGAAAACTGGGAGAAAAAAATTTTATGGCAAGTTTGTCTGATAAAGGCCTCAATTCTCAAATCTTCAGAGAGAACTGAGTCAAGTTTATAAAAATAAGAATCATTCCTCAATTGATATATATGGTCAAAGGAAATGAATAGGCAGTTTTCAAATAAAGAAATCAAAACTCTATAGTCATATGAAAACCTTTCTCAGTCATTACTGATTAGAGAAGTGGAAGTTAACTTTGAGGTACCATCTCACACTTACCACATTGGTTAATATGATAGAAAAGGAAAATGACAAATATTGGAAGGATATGGGGAAAATGGAGACACTAATGCACTCTTGGTGGAGTGGTACTGATCCAACCATTCTAGACAGCAATTTGGAACTATGTCTAAGGGGCAATCAAAATGTGCATACCCTTTAACCTATCAATACCAGTACTAAGTCTGTATCCCAGAGAGATTTTTTTTAAAAGGGAAAGGACCTGTATGTACAAAAATATTTATAGTAACTCTTTTTGTGGTGACTAAGAATTGAAAATCAAAGGGATGTCCATCAATTGGGAAATGGCTGAATAAGTATGATATATGATTGTAATGGAATATTATTGTTCTATTAGAAATGACAAGCAGAATGATTTCACAAAAACCTGGGAATTCTTACATGAACTGATGCAAAGTGAAGTGAGCAGAACCAAGAGAGTATTGTACCCAATAACAGTAATATTGTGCAATGATAACTATGAATGACTTAGCTATTCTCAGTAATGCAATGATGTAAGACACTTCCAAAAGTCTTAGGTTGAAAAATGCTATCCACTTCCAGAGAAAGAACTGATTGAATCTGAAAGCAGATTGGAGCATACTTTTTTTAACTTTATTATTCCTGGAGTTTGTTTTGTTTTCTTTTGGTCTGTGTTTTCTTGTTTTCTTTGACAGCTCAACTAATACGGAAATATGTTTTCCATGACTGCACCTGTATATAACCTATATCAAATTGCTTGCCTTCTCAATGAAGGGGGTGGGGAGGAAAGAGGAAAAGAGGGAATTTGGAAATTTGCAAAGACAAAAAAAGTGTCAAATTGTTTTTACACATAATTAGAGGAAAGATTTTTAATTAAGGTGTAGTTCTTCACATTTATACTTATTAAATTTTACTTATTTATTTGGGCTTGTCATTCCAGCCTCTAAGGAGCTTCTTGAATTTTGTCATGCATCATGTTAACTATCCCTACTAACTTTGTGACACCCACAAATATGCCTTCTTTTGCTTCAGCCAAGTCATTAGCAAAAATATTGAGCTTCACAGGATCATGCATATCCTAGAAACCTCCCTCTGGGTTGACATCAACCTGTTAATGACAAGACTTTTAGTTCAATTACTGAGCCATTTCTGTACCATCATCTAACATTCATTTTTCCATATTATCCATCAGGGTAGTGTGTGATACTTTTTGAGTGCTTTACTGAAACCTAAGTATATGATATCTACTTAAATTATGGTTACATTCTAGCACATGTTCAAACTATGTGGAAGGAGGGGGGATTTGTTTTGTATAGTCAAGAAGCATCTAACAGGTCATGACATTCACATATTTAACATTATCTGGTTGATGAGCTGTTATCATGAGAGAGGTAATTACCTACATTTCATATTATGTTGTAATCTGATGAGACTTCTGTTGTGGGGAAATTTGCCCCTAAATTATTTATATTTCAATATTTCAGGTAACTGTGTTTTTGTTATAGATACTTCCACTAGTAATACAGATTACAGCCCCTCTATAACCTAATAGGTGACCTTTTGAGAGTTACCATGCTGAAAAATCATCACCCAGTAACCAACCTAGTAATGTGTCTTTCTAAACTTACCTAGATTTGACCTCAGATGTCAGACATCTAGACATTGTAGACTCAAACTTTTTCCAGCGTGGAAGGACCTGCCAGTATCTGTACTCTGTTCTTATTGCCTTCAAGAGCCCAGGGTCACCTCCATATCATAATGAGGCATTGGAAAAGGGGCTTAAGTAGAGAAAATTGCTCATACTTTAAAACAAAACAAAAAACCTTTTAGTTGAATTTATGGCTGGGCTTCCAGCCCATAGACTGCCCTTGACCTACAAATAGAAGCTCTACAGTAATGTGACTTTGTGCTTTCCCTGTGCATTTTGACTCAGAGTTAGAGATATTTCTTCTTGGAATGAGGTCAGTCCCTTGTTAATTTCATGGCGTCTGCCAAGTTTATAAGTCTTATTCTGAAATGAAAAGGATTGAGATGCCAAATTCCTTTTCAAGTAGCCTTGATATATCATTGGATATTAATGCAGTTTCTGTCCTAGCAAAAGTACCTTTTGCTACCATTATAAAAAAAAAAAATCAAGTGGCGAATTAAGAGGACTAGATAACTGTAGTTCCTGACTTTTTGAGTCTATAATCAAGGACACAGTAGCATGAATACATATGAATGGGAAATATACCAAGTAGGATAATTACAAAAGTAGATTCATCAAGTACAGATCAAGGGTAAATACGTTTTTTGTGTCAGTGCAGTAAATATCAGGAAAAGTAACCATGAGTGTTCCAAATGTAAACTTAGTGAAAGTAGGGCTCACTCTGGACTAATCAGGGTCATATTTTCCTATCTCTAGTGAGTCCTGTGATGCCTTTCATCATAAATTATAAATGGAATTTTTTTTTTCCTATTTCCCCACAAGTCTTTTCTTTAAAAAGCTTTTATCCTGATGGCCTCCAAAAAAAAGACTTTTATTAATGTCCCTTTCTTTTTTTCAGCCATCCCTGTCATGCTCCAGTGACTCCCTCATTTGTTAAATGACCCTTTCCTTGTAACAGATAAGTATAGTCAAGCAAAACAAATCAACATATTGGCCAAGTCTTGAAATGTATCCCTTTTCCAGACCTGTAGTTGATTACTTCTCTGCCAGAAGACAAAAGACATATTTTATGATCAGTCCTCTGGAGTACTGAAAGTTCACTGCAATGATCAAAATTCGCAAGTCTTCAATATTGTTTTACTTCGCCTTATTGTGGTCATTGGGCAAAGTGTTCTTCTAGCTCTGATTTTACTTGACTTAGTATCAATTCATACAAGTATTCCCAAGTTTCTCTAAATTGTTGATAGTCATCATGGCATATACCACATTTATATTGTCACATTCATATGCCACAATTTTTCATCCTTTTCCAAATCAGTGGGCATATACTTTCAGTCAGTCAATAAATATTTATTAGGCACCTACTATATGCTAGGCATTGTGCTAAGTGCTAGAGCTACAAAGACAGTCCATGTTTTCCTTCCACTTCTTTGGTACTACAGAAAATTCTTCTATAAATATTTTTATGCATGTGGCTCTTTCACCCCGTGTTTAATTTCTTTGTTTTATATATGCATATTAGTAGTATCAGGGCAGCTAGATGGCATAATGGATAGGCCTGGGCCAGGAATTTGGAAGACATAAGTTCAAATCTGGCCTCAGACACTGACTAGCTGTATCACCCTGGGCAAGTGACTTAACAGTGTTTGCCTCAGTTTGACTTGTAAAATGAGTTAGAGAAGGAATGGGCAAAACACTTCAGTATCTCTCTATATATAACCCTGCCTTGTGACAAAGAAAATCAGTTAAATTGAGCATGGTGGCACATACCTATAATCCCTGCTACTGGGGATCCTGAGGCCAATGAATCACTTGAATTCAGGAGTTCTTAGCTGCAATAGAGTTAAAGTTAATCATCTGTCTGTACTAAGTCCAACAGCAATATGGTGATGATAGAGAGAGCACCAGCCTGAAATAAGAGGGTGGAATTGACTCAAATCAAAAAGAGAACAGGGTGAAGCTTCCCTGGTGATCAGCAGTGTGGTCAGGATGAACAGAGGCCACTGCACTTGCAACTTGGTCATGACAGAGAGACCCAGATTCAAACATGAAACCTAACATTAAGCAGACACATTTGATTCAGTAACTATATTTGACAAATATAAAATATTCTGTCCTAGTAAGTCTGCCACTTCTCTGTCATGAAGATGGTGTGATTTATTATCTGTTCTCTAGATTTTTGTTGGTTTTACTTTTACTCAGAGTTCAACTCAATTTTTAAGGGTCTTCTCATATACAATACTTCTCCCCACTGTCATGCTTTTTAAAAAATAAATTGTGAACTTCTATCAAAATTGGTATTATCACTGTATTAGCTTTAGGGGGATAAGAAATGGTCCTGTCAGGTAAGCACCAACTGCTTAAAATTAGAGCAGATTGCACTTTTATGTACGATTTAGGCTCTGCATTAGACATTTCTCAACTCTCAATCTGTAGGGACTATGAGAAAACTAAGGCATAGTTTAAGCCCAAAATTGCCCAGTTTGTGTTGGTCATTTTTTGTAAAAAAAAAAAAAAAATTTTTTTTGAATGCATTTCATTAACAAAGTGGATCTTGTTCTATTTCCAGATCATTGTTTTTCAAACATATACCAATACCAGTCATGTGCCTATTGAAACAAAATATGTCTTTCCTTTGGATGACAAAGCAGCTGTGTGTGGATTTGAAGCTTTCATCAATGGCAAGCATATAATAGGAGAGGTAAAGAATAAGGAATTAAACTCCTTCTTCTTTCTCTCCAGACATATCCTTTTTTATTTATCTGGTGTGATGGGTTTCTGAGTAGTGATTTTACACATATTGGCTACTTTTCAAGTTTATATTCATTTCAGATTTTTTTCATTTCTGAAATGAACATTTCTAGGATTTGGGTTTGAATGATTAGCTCTACTGAATGAAATAATGCAATCACCATATATGTCATAACATTTTTAAATGCTCTTTTCCAGGTCAAGGAAAAGGAAGAAGCTCATCAGGAGTACAGGGAAGCCATCAGTCAAGGCCATGGAGCTTACTTGATGGATCAGGATAGTCCTGTATGGCATGCTATTAATTTGTTAGTGTGCCATGTTAATCAGAAATGGAAAAAAGTTTTAAATCCTTTAAAATATATAATACCTACTGTAAAGTAAAAATTGAAAACATTTGAAACAAAAAAACTCTTTTCTATTATCAGAGAGAAACCTTGCCTAAGAATTCAGCATGTCCAGTGGCCTTTGGCATGTCATCTGCAGTGCTGCACTAGTTGTAAAATGTAGTTAGTCTCTGAGAACAGTGAATTCCTTCTTATGTTATATGATTTAATTATTTTGTATTTAAACCCCCCAAACATTGAAAAAGATGTGATGGGAATTATCAAATGGTATCAAATTGGTGTTATTGAAAAACTAAACTAAAAATGAGAGAAATAATGTTTTGGTTATATAGACCATGTAACTTAATGACTAATGTTGATTGAAATCAGGATGATTTCTATGCCACCCTTATATCTACTGGTGTTACTTTGTGGTAAGGTGGATGGATGAAAAACAAACAGAAAATTTGGGTATGGAGGAAGTAATTTTCTAATAGTCAAGTTTCTGAAAGATGGTGAATAGTAGAAAGGGGCCTGGCCTTGCAGTCGGAAGACTTTGGTTCAGGGGCTGTTTGTGACACAGATTATCTCTTTGTGCCCATGGAAAAGGGAATTCACCTCTCAGTGCCCTCAGGCAAGCCAGAAAGACAATAGGTGACAGATGAGTTTCCTATTTGCATCTATTAAGGGAGTTTGCTCACTATGGAATTCTCTAAACTGTCCAATGAAGTCCCTGGCCTGGACTAAAAGCCTCTAGTAAATGAATAATGATAAAGCCAGACAAGTTTGTTAGAAGATAAGAATCTTTAAATTCGTTTTCCCAAACTTCCAAATTCTTGGGTGTTTAGTCATTCAGAGATGTGATCAAAACACTTGTAGAGTTAAAATATGCAAACCCATCTTCCCTTTGGAATTTGAAATTATATGAAGCCACTAATACTGACAGTATGTATTGCACCTACCTCAGCAGGGCAACAAGTCCATTTCTTTGTAAGGGGTAAAATTTCTGAGTTTACTCATCCATACTTTTAAAAGAGGAGGACTCAAAAGACAAGATAACTGGAAACAAAATAATTAGAGTCTGTGGCTATGAAGAATGAAATTCAGTAAATTTTGACTTGAGCATAATCTTCAACTGTAATATGATTTGGGGAGGTAGATTTTACCCAAAGAGACAGGAAGTTAGTGTTATTCAGTAGCAGGAATATATTTACATCAGACTTCACAGATAGAACAAGATTGTCCAGTTGGTTGATTGGAAACTTTGGGTGTGAAGAATATTGGGCAGGATTCTCTGTAATAGAAAATCATGATTAAGATCTAGGCCCTGATGGTGAATTTTATTTTGATGTAACTGAAGACTACCCAAGAGGACTTCTTATTTATCCTTGGAACAGAGTACTTTGAATTGATTGAATACTGAATTTCCTCTTCATGTTGGGCTTATTGAAGGCCACTGGGATTAGAATAAGTCTTTATTATGACTATAAATGTGTGACATTATCCATTAGAGTGGGCTAACTCAGCAGAGTTAGTGGCTTCCATCCTGAAGACATTGTTGAGAATGATCCTGATACCAGCCGACTTCTGTGCTTTCTTAATAAAGAAGGGAACTCTGGAGTACTAAAGAATATGAGAATGATTTTAAATAAATTCCTTCATAAGTGATAGATCAAATTGTTCAGAGACCTGCCAGTGTAAAATGGATTGTGGTAGCAAGTAATTAATTGTATTTCATTGTTCCTCATCCTGAATAGCCTTAAAAGAAAACAAAAGAATCTCAAGAATTAGAAAGCATCTCTGACACCATTTAGTCCAACTCAAACACAAAAAGGAGTTTCCTCTCCATAAACCCAAGAAGTAGTCAATCAACCTTTGCTTTAGAGATTCAGGACTCTTAAAAAAATGAAAAAACAAATACATAAAGAAAATTAGATTGATGGAGGAATTGTATTTCAAACCCTTCTCTAAGTATGATGTTCTGCTCACTTCTTTAGAACCATAAAATTGTAAAGTTCAAAGGGAAGTTTGAGATCATGTTGTCCAACCACATCATTTTTTACAGTCTTTGGATTGAGGTAATTAGAGGAGGGACTAGTGATATCAAAAGATTTTTAATGTTCAAATACCTTAACATAAGGCAAAAAATAATTTTATGCATGAGGAAGCAGCACTGTCTTAATAGTCTTCTTGAGATATCTTTGGTACTAGACTTATTTATTATTCTGTGGGATTAAATTTTAACCTGAAACCTGTGGTTTTCAAAGGAAATACATTTTTAAATGTGAGACTATTAATCTATCCCAGAAGGCAGTCTTTTAAGTCAAGAAGTGGGATGTAGTAGTCAGTCTATTATCTATTTGAAGTTTGTGTAGGACCTCTAATGAATGAACAGGAATGGGGGAAGGAGGAATACATTTGTCAGATATTGTCCAAGCTATCCTGCTTGTATTAACATTTCCTTTTCTCCATTAAAAAAACGAAGATACAGTAAGTGGGTTCACCAAGAATCAGAACAAGATCTTGATCTGCTTTTAAAAAAAATATGAATTAATACAGCTATTTGCCAGACTAGAATTTTGTCAGGTCCTACCAAGATGGAAAGACTTCATGTAAGGATGTAGGGATGGATAATCTGTGTGTTATCTAAGAAGCAGTCTATCTAAATTTATAAAGGCTCCACTGGCCGGTGATTGATGTTTTTGACTATAGTAATTCATTTATCAAGGCCTAGAAAGATCAAAGTCTGAGTTGGTGGAAGTAGTGCCAACCTCAGCAAAATTGTGAATCTTCTAAATAAGCTTAAACACTATTCCCATTTTCCTAGAAAAAGTTTTCCAGAAGCTAGGCTTATTGTCTGTATTTGAATTGGTTACTGATGTAGAACATTAAATGGTGAACTTGGACTAGGTCAGTCACGTTTGTAAAGTGAATAATGTCTCCATTTCAGGATGTCTTTACTGTGAGCATTGGAAACTTACCACCACAAGCCAAAGTTCTTATCCAAATTACCTATATTACGGAGCTCAGTTTTCATCATGGATGTGCCAACTTCTTCATGCCTGCCACTGTAGCACCATGGCAACAGGACAAAGCTTTAAATGAAAATCTGCAGGTTTGTGTATTTAACATTACATTTTAAGTGATATTTTCTTTGGAGTTATAGTTTTTAAATTAATTATCAAAAGGAATCTAATGTCATTGGTATAAATAGGTAATGTTTCCCAAAGATAACAGAATTTAGTGTACATATCAATAAGAAAAATGAGAAAAAATTATTTTCAGTTGCCCTCTTTTGAATAGTAATAGCAAACAGAGGCAGCTCCAGTGGCACATCAGAGAGAGCATCAGCCTGGAGTCAGGAAGATTTGAATTCAAATCCAGCCTAAGAGACTTAGTACCTGTGTGACCCTGGGCACCTCAGTTTCTTTATCTGTAAAATGGGGTGATAATAGCACCTATCTCCTAGAGTTGTCCTTTGAGGATCAAGTGAGATCATTGTAAAGGGCTTGACACATAGTGAGAACTCCATAAATGTTAGCTGTTAGATGTTATTTCATTAACTTTTCTCAGTATATTACTCAATAATGAGTTGAATTGACAGTGACTCTTATTACACAAGGGGAAAATGCATGACATTTGCCAACCATGGAAATGTCTGCAGATTTGCAAAGTTGCAAACTAACAGTATTATTTATGTTGCCAGCAATTTACTTGATGTGAGTATATTCAGTGACCTAGAAATTTCTTTATATCTCAGTTGTTGTATTAAACTCATTCTGAAACTTGATGATTACATAGTAACATTTTTATTTTTGATAGGATACAGTGGAGAAAGTTTGTATTAAGGAAGTAGGAATGCATCAACAGTAAGTACCTAATATATAAAGGCTTAACATTTCAGGGTGGCTGAATTTAGAGGACATTAGTTTCATATTTTCAGGTTCCATTTGCACTGCAGTGAATACACATAAGCATTTAATACAAGGAGGAGTGTTATAGGAGCAAAGAAGAGCTCCAGAGTGTTGTAGCTAAATTTTAAGGAACAGGAAATACTTTCAGATGGAGAAAATGAGATAATATTCTGCAAAGGAGGTGGCAATTTAACTGATAAGGCTTCTGAGGGAATATGAAAACGGTATGTAATCTGGGCTTGGGAGAGGATAGCCTGTTCAAATTCATAGAGGGTATGATCCGTCCACAGGCATTTAATCAACACCTATTAGGTGCTAAGCACTATGCCTTTAGGTGATACAAAAATAAAAATGAAACTATCCCTCCATTAAGGAGCTTACATTCAGTAGAGGAGACAACTGCACATATAAATGTATTGAAAATAAATACAAGGTAATTTGAGGAGCACTAGTAGCTAACATATAAAATCTGAGGAATCTCTTGTAGGTTATGTTGATTGAAATATAGCACGTGAAGAAAAGTAATTGTCTCTCTGTATATTAAATTGCAATCCTTTTTCTTCATATTTGATAGATTCTCTTTAAATATATCAATTGAGATGCCCTATATAATAGAGTTAATTACCAGTGATACACATAAACTCAAAGTAAAGGTATGTAAGTTTTTTTAAATTTATTATATATATATTTAAAAATCATTTCATATTTGTAAAAATGTCTGTTGTCAGTGTTGCCATAATTTATAAGATGTTTTAAAATGTGGCTATCAAATATATTTTGAACCAGATTAGATAATTCAAAAAAAGGCATATTAGAGGACAATCTACTTACCTAGTGACTTAATTACAAGTGTTATTTTCTACTTTGGTTTGGCTTTATAGTTACATACAAATTTTTAATTTCATGTTATACCTGAATGTAGCTGAAATGAAAGTCTTGTCCTAAGGATTCATATCTTTCAAGTGATTAGAAGCCCATAATTTTAGAATTTATTTTTTTAGCTCTCCTTTAAACCCTGCTTTGAAAATGATGTTATGCTACAATGACTTGAAAAAATGGACAATATTAAATTAAAACAATTTTTTTTTCTTTTGTTGTATAGAAAACAGACTGCAAAGCTGTAATCAGCACTTTGGATAACAGTTCCTTAGACAGCAAAGGCTTCTCTCTCCAGATTCATATAGGAGAGGCTTACCTCCCAAGAATGTGGGTTGAAAAGCACCCAAACAAGGAAAGTGAGGTAAATTCCTTTTTATTTGGAAAACAATGGTTAATCAATGCAACTATTTAAAAAACCTTTTGGAAAAAAAATGATCCCCTTTATTCCAGTTTCACTTGAATTACTTGGTCCATCAAATCCAATCTTCCCAGTTTTCTCTGAACACGCCTTCATTGGTTACAGTACAGTAATGCCCCATTGTATCCATCACTCCATCTACATCAGCACCGACCCATCTATGCCCTCAGTTATTTTTCCTTTGTTTTTAATGTTTTTTTGGCTTCAAAATTCATTTTCGGGGGCAGAGCCAAGATGGTGGAGTAGAAGGATGCACATACACTAGCTCTTCCCCCACAGCCCATAAACTACCTGTGAAGAAAGACTCTCAACAAATTCTACAGCAGCAGAACCCACAGAACAAGAGTGGAGGAGATTTCCAGCCCAGGGTGACCTGAAAAGCCTATGGGAAAGGTCTGTCACACTAGATGCAGAGTGGAGCCTAGTCCAGCTTTGGCCATGTGGCACAGTGCCAGTTGGAGGACCACAGCAGGCCTCGGGGGCAAAATCCCCAGCAGTAGCTGTGGTTTCCAGATCCTTAAACCCACAGGTGCCAAAGGTTAGTGAGAGGGTTTTTCTTCTGGCTGAGAAGGGAGCAGGGTCTTCCCATAGCTCTAGCCTCAGGTGGCAGTTGCAGAGGCAGCCCACATGCATTGTTGGATTGTAAAGCCCCTGTGGGAACTGAGCAGCTGATTCTTACCTTAACCCTGTGTGGAGACCCTGCCCCCACCTAAGGCTCCTGGGAGGAATTGAGCAGCTGATCTTTATCTCACACTGAATGGCAGTCCTGCCCCTGCCTAAAGCCCCTGGAGGAGTCAAGCAGCTTATCTGAATCTCAGCCCCCAGTACTGGCTTGGTGGAACTGGAGGTCAGGTGGCTGTGGAGAAGGAACTCTATTACTCACAGATTCTGTGCACAAAAGTTTCTTGTTGCTCCCAGACCAGTGTACATGCTTGACTGTGCCACCATGGAGGAATCCTGAGATCTTACAGATTCCCAGAGCATACCCTAGTCTTGACAAAGGACCCAAAAGTCAAGTAACTGGTTGGGAAAGTGCCCAAAAAAGGAGGAAGAAAATAAGACTATAGAAGGTTACTTTCTTGGTGAACAGATATCTTCTCCCATCCTTTCCCATGAGAAAGAACAATGCTTACCATTAGGGAAAGACATAAAAGTCAAGACTTCTGTATCCCAAACATCCAAAATAAATATTCAATGGTGTCAGGCCATGGAAGAGCTCAAAAAGGATTTTGCAAATCAAGTAAGAGAGGTGGAAGAAAAATTGGGAAGAGAAATGAGAGGGATGCAAGAAAACCATGAAAAGCAAGTCAACAACTTGATAAGGAGACCCAAAAAAATGCTGAAGAAAATAACAGCTTTAAAAATAGACTAACTCAACTGGCAAGAGAGTTTCAAAAAGGCAATGAGGAGAAGAATGCTTTCAAAAGCAGAATTATCCAAATGGAAAAGAAGGTTCAAAAGCTCACGGAAGAAAATAGTTCTTTAAAAATTAGAATGGAACAGATGGAGGCTAATGACTTTATGAGAAACCAAGAAATCACAAAACAAAACCAGAAGAATGTAAAAATGGAAGATAATGTGAAATATCTCACTGGAAAAACAACTGATGTGGAAAATAGATCCAGGAGAGACAATTTAAAAATTATGGGACTACCTGAAAGCCATGAGCAAAAAAAGAGCCTAGACATCATCTTTCATGAAATTATCAAGGAAAACTACCCTGATATTCTAGAACCAGAGGGCAAAACAAATGTTGAAAGAATCCACCAATCACCTCCTGAAAGAGATCCAAAAAGAGAAATACTTAGGAACATTGTAGTCAAATTCCAGAGTTACCAGGTTAAGGAGAAAATATTGCAAGCAGCTAGAAAGAAACAATTCCAGTATTGTGGAAATACAATCAGAAAAACATAAGATCTAGCAGGTCTACATTAAGGGATAGAAAGGTGTAGAATATGATATTCCAGAAGTCAAAGGAAGTAGGACTAAAACTAAGAATCACCTACCCAGAAAAACTGAGCATAATACTTCAGGGGAAAAAATGGTCATTCATTGAAATAGAGGACTTTCAAGCGTTCTTGATGAAAAGGCCAGAGCTGAAAAGAATATTTGACTTTCAAACACAAGAATGAAGAGAAGCATGAAAAGGTAAACAGTAAAGAGAAGTCATAAGGGACTTACTGAAGTTGAACTGTTTACATTCCTACATGGAAAAACAATATTTGTAACTCTTGAAACTTCAGTATCTGAGTAGTTGGTGGGATTACACACACACACACACATATATACAGAGAGAGACAGAGAGCATAGGGTGAGTGGAAAAGGATGGGATCATATCTAAAAAAATAAAATTAAGGGGTGAGACAGGAATATATAGGGAGGAGAAAGGGAGAAATGAAATGGGGCAAATTTTTTCTCATAAAAGAGGCAAGAAAAAGATGTTTCAATGGAGGGAAAAAGGGCAGAAGTGAGAAAGAAAACATGAAGCTTACTCTCATCACATTTGACTCAAGGAAAGAATGAAATGCACACTCATTTTGGTATGAAAACCTATCTTACAATACAGGAAAGTGGAGGAGAACGAGATAAGCAAGGTGGGGGGGATGATGGAAGGGAGGGCAATGGGAGGAGGGAGCAATTTGAAGTCAACACTCTTGGGGAGGGACAAGGTCAAAAGAGGGAATAGGAGAAACGGGGGGCAGGATAGGATGGAGGGAAATATAGTTAGTCTTATACAACATGACTATTATGGAAATCATTTGCAAAACTACACATATAAGGCCTATATTGAATTGCTTGCCTTCCCAATGGGGATAGGTGGGGAGGGAGGAAGGAGGAGAAGATGGAACTCAAAGTTTTAGGAACAACTGTTGAGTATTGTTCTTGCATACAACTGGGAAATAAGAAATACATGTAAGGGGGTATAGAAATTTATCTTGCCCTGTAGGACAGAAGAGAAGATGAGGATAAGGGAAGGGAGGGATGTTAGAAAGGAGGGCAGATTGGTGATAGGGGTAATTAGAATGCTTGGGGTTTGGGGGTAGGGGGAGGGGAGAGATGGAGAGAAAATTTGGAACTCAAAATTTTGTAGAAATGAATGTTGATAAATGAATTTTTTAAAAATTACAAAAAAAAATCATTTTCTTCTTACCTCTTCTCCATGGGGGAAAACGCCAACAATATGCATAGTTAAGGAAAACAAATTCCCAAATTGATCATATCCAGAAATTATATGTATTATTCTGTACCTTGAATTCATTGACTCTATTTCAGAAAGAAGGGGTCACACTTCATCAGGCCCTGGAACCATGGTTAGTCATTGCTTAGCCCAGAATTCTTAATCTTCTCAAGTTCTTTTTCTTTCCAATATTGTTGTGATGATTTAAAAGTTCTAAGAGACCAGGTTTCTGGGTAAATTAAAATCAGTTTTATTGACTGTATGTAGAAAGCAGTCAACAGAAACAGATTCATTGTCCACTTGGTAGCCAAAAGAGATTCAACCTTTGAACCCTCGAAATTTCTAAGTGTTTTTAAAGAGAAGTGCACCTGAAGGTGAAAATCAACTCTAATTGGTCAACAAGGGAATAAATATTACAATAGGAGGTGGGCTATATTAAAATGAGGGTTTAGGGCATGTGGCCAATGTCACCCAAATCTTGACACCAATTTCCCTATTCACTTGTCTGACAAAAGAGAGTATCCACATTTTCCCAGATCTGCCTGAGCAAACAGAAGGAGCAAGAGTACACCCATTAGCTCAAACTTACTTTTACTGTCTTTTTTAGATCTTTGCCTGGGTAAAGCTTTAAGAAAGATTTCCTGAACTGATTTGTTTCTGGATGAGAAAGTAGAAAAGGGAAAATACCTTGGTTCTGATTCAATAATTATTAAATATGAGAATTATTTAATTTCTCATATTATTATTGCATAAATTGTTCTCCTGATTTTGGTCGCTGCACTCTGTTATTTTTATTGTGTAATTCTGTTTCTTTTTATGTTACTCAGCTTGATTTTGCCTTTTTTATTTTGGAATTTAAAACTAGAATTCTATCAGTCCTTTACAATTAAATTTTATGAACTCAATACCTCAAGTAGCAAAGTAAAAACTATTTTCATTTTTAAATGGAAGACCAATTGAAAGTCATAATTTTAATGAATTGACAACCCAAGAGACAGAATTTCTGGAAAATCAATAATTTATTAGGCTATCTGAAAATCAATAAATTGATGGTCTAAGTAACCAAAGACAAACCCATGAAGACACTGAGTATCTTAAATACCTTTGTAAAAAGGAACGCCCCTCACAAGTGAAAATCAACCCAGATTGATGGACATTTGAGGAGGATTTGAGCTAGGAGTCTTCATCTTCTCCTTCTGAGAACATGGCTTTATCATAAGACTCAGTTGCCTCTAGCAATCTGGACAGGGGAATCCATCTCCATCCAGACCACTCTAGTTGGTTTTCTCCTTCATGAGCTGTGTTACCCTAAACTCTAATGGAGGGGTTCAGGGACAGGCCCCATTTCCCCCAGGGTAAGAGCTCTCCCTGACTAGATTCTGTTTACATGCTAAACAGAGGTGGGGTGCTGCCCACGATTGAGGAGAATATTCCTTGAGGACTAGGGCAATGTCATCTATCAATCATGTCCTTCAGAGACTGACTTTACAGGAGCTGGACCTTAAATGAGAAAACAAAGGATAAAAGCTTGGATACCAGTTTAATAATTGTTTATTCATAGAATAGTAAAATAATTTCTCTCATAATAAAAACTTTTTTATTTCCAGTTAAAGTTATAAGATGCATCTGCTACATTTCAGCCACTGTCTTCCTCCTCCTTCTAGGCCTGCATGCTTGTATTCCATCCAGATTTCAGTACTGCACTACCTGAAAAGACCCAAACTAGTGAAGTTATTATTTGTCTGGATTGTTCCAATTCTATGGAGGGCTCAGAATTACTGCAAGCAAAGCAAATTGCCTTACATGCTGTGTCTCTCATCCATGAGAAGCAAAAAGTAAACGTTATCAAGTTTGGCACAAGTAAGTTTTCTATTATTTTAGGCTCTGACATTATGTCTTTCTAAAATTAAAATGAAAAAGTAAAAGAGTAAAAAAGGACATGAATTGCTTTGATAAAAAAACCACAAGGGGAAATTGCCCAAGCATTTGAGTTGTCAGAAAGTGAGGCATGGGCTCCTCCTTATCAGAGATCTGACCTGGAAGCAGGATAACCATCAATGGAGGATGTTGTAGAGAAAACTCCTGTCTGGGTACAGGCTGAACCAAATGACACTATGATCTCTTTCAACTCTGGCATTCTCTGAATCTGCCACAAGGATTGGGTTCATGGACTGATTTGAAGGTCTGTGAACTTAGATGGAGACAGAAAAATCACATTTTTATTTTCACTTACCTCTTAAATTTGGTGTTTTCTTCCATTATTTAAAAACATTCTTCAAAGAAGGGCTCCATAGGTCTCTCCAGACTTCCAGAAGGATCCATGACATAAAAAAGGTTAAGAATTCCTGGATACTGTGCTGGACACATGCTATTAAAAGATATGTAATCAGATCTTCACCATATGGGGAAAAAGTCATAATAGAAAAAGGGCCAGGCACTGATTCTAAAGAGGAAGCAAGACACATATAATAGGATGGAGTGGAACTCTTGGCTCCACCAGTCTGTGTGTCCATGCCGTTCTAAAAGGGCTTCCTCCTCTGCCTTAGTGTTGGCCAAGTAATATGAACACTGGGGAGGACCAGAGGTAGAGGCATAGTCTTACTACTTTTATAGAAACATAAATGGCCATTTGAGATATAGACACACCTTGTTTTACATAATAATTGAGTTCTGAATTAGTGATTTTCTGTATAAAATGTGGTGGTAAAATAGTCTGTTGAAAGGATTCCTAGGGTGAACCCTAATTTATCTTTTTTTTTTTTAAAGTCTATCAAGTGCCATTGCCTGACTCCCACTGGTACTGGCAGGTTGGAACTTCACAGGGTTGATACTAGTACTTTTAGATTCCTAGAAGAATATCTGTGGGCAGATAGCTTTGTTACACTGCCTCATATGTGCCTCCACTGTGAGATCTCCTTTAACAATCAGTGTGCAAACTCAGTTCTTTAGTCAAATGACATCACAAGGACAGTAATTTCAAAGCATTTCCCCTAACACCAGGGGCACATTCTCCCACAAATACATCCATATTTTGGGGCAAAGGAGAAAAGAATGGGCATGAATTTAAAACACAATCACAAGGAGGCACACATATAGAAAACATACATGGTCAAGGTAACTCAAAAGGAAGAAGCTACAGAGCCTCTGAATCCTTTTCTTCTGAAAGGTGCTCTCAGCATTTGTGGTAGGACCAGCACAGTACTGGTAATGTCTCAAAAAGCCCTGTACCAATAGACAGAAAATATAAACAAGAGGTAGCCCTATCCCAAATATAGGCTTACTTTATAGACTATACACTCACCAGCCAGCAAAGTAAGAGAGAGAAAAAGGATACCCCACCCCCACTACCACCAGCAGTGGCTCTCCAGACATCAAAGATTTCCTCATGTTTCAAGACCACCAGTGGGAAGGAAAAATTATTTTTTGTGTTAGGGCCTCATATGTATGCACTCTCAGTTTCTGCTCAGCCCCAAATCAGAAGGTCATTCTTCACTATGCAGTAAGTAGGCAGGAAACAGTCACAGAATAAGCATTTTCCAGTGCTTAGTAAAGAGCTGCACACCTTTGTTCCACATCATCTTGAACTTCTAGAAATGGGTTCATCAAATATCTATAAGTCCCCTATACACACACTGAGGACTGGCCCAATTACAAATTAAGATTTTATATATATATATATATATGTAAAATTTCCCAAAAGTGAGGCCGACCAAATAAATGTATATAAATAAATCTGTAAGACATTTTTAAATGATAGAAATAAAATCATATAATGGTACTGTGATAGAAGTTACTGGAATAAATATTTAACAGAAATTTCAAACAAATTTCATTATACAGGTTATAATGAATTATTTTCATATCCTAAGTACTCCACAAGCAATCCTAAACTGACTGAGTTCATTATGGTGAGTAAAACACTTTCTTATTTTGTTTTATTTTTTAAAATTATTTTGTTTTCAGTGTTCTACAATCACTTCCATATATCTTAGATTTTTTCCCCTCCCTCCCCCTCCTTCCTTCCACCCTCCCTCCCCATTCCCTCCCTGAGATAGCTTACAATTTTATATAGGTTCTACATATACATTCCTATTAAATACATTTTTACCTTAGTTATGTTGCATAGAAGAATTAAAATCAATGAGAGAAATCATAAAACATAATACAAAAGAGAATGGTCTGCTTCATTCTGCGATTGAATTCCACAGTTCTTTCTCTGGATGTGGAAGGCATTTTGCCTCAAGAGACCATTGGGAATTTTTTAAGTCCTTGCATTGCAATGAAGTACTAAATCTACCAGAAAAATTCCTTGCACACTGTGGTTGTTGCTGTGTACCAAGTTCTCCTGGTTCTGCTCCTTTCACCCAGCATCAGTTCATATAGGTCCTTCCGGGCCTCTGAAGTTTTCCTGTTCATCATTTCTTATAGTGCAATAGTATTCCATTACATTCATATACCATAATTTATTCAGCTTTTCCCCAATTGATGGACATCCCCTTGATTTCCAGTTTTTGACCACCACAAGAAGAGCTGCTGTAAATATTTTTGTACATGTGGGACCCTTTTCCATAAAACATTCTTTCTTAATTTCCTTAATCTATGAAATTTCAGCGACATTTCTAGAGTTTATCAGTCTTCTCCCTCTGAGGTCCTGGGTATACATCGCTGTTTTTGTCATATTTCCTGCTACTATGCCATTTACTTAATGTAGCTTTTGTACTTTTGATGCTGATTTTTCCAATCTGGAAAAAGCATTCCAACCAATATGTGACAGTGGCCATTACATAAAAAGGTAGGAAGGAGGAATAGATGACATAGTTATAGATGGGTAAGCAGGAAGGCTAGCTTTGGTAATGTTTGGTAGAGAAGTAACTTAAGGCAGGAGATAATTTTTACAGAGAGTCAGCCACAGATGGGGAGGTAAACCAATTAAACAAGGGGCCTGAACAATTGGTCTGTAAAGAGTTTAATGTATGATGTGCAATTTGAGACTAGCAGCCACAAAGAGCTCTTGTTACTTTTATTCAGGGGAAATTCTTTTTCCCTATTTTCTCACTCTAAAATAAGATTGCAGTCACTAACTAAGATATGATATAATGATATAAGTAAAAATAGCATTTGATAGCAGTTCTTTCCTTTTGTCTTTAAAAAGCTCTATCCATAGAAGGTATTAATGGGACAGTTTATAAGTTGGGGGTGAAGGTAAATTTACATTAGTATGTTTTATTAAAAAGTTTAATTAATGGCAAATGTAAGTTTAATTGGCTTTGTGGATATTTAAAGTGAAGTATGTAATGACATTAAAAACAAGCAGCAGCAAAAGGATAAATTCTCACTTAATTTAGGCACTTAAAGAGAGTGCTTGTATTTTCTAGTTATCTAAAAGGAAATGTGAAAATTTTTATTTTCTAAGTTCATAGTGCGGAAGTGGAAATGATATTCATTTAACTTCTTTCCAGATACAGTAGCAAATATATCATTTTTAAAAGTATGTATTGAAAAAATAAGGGAGTGCCCCTCTAAAGAAGCAAGTATCCTCAAATGAAGAAATATTTAATAACAAGTTTAAAAAGTGTGAATGAAACCTGCTTTCTTTTCATTTTTTTCCAGTCTGCTACACCTACTATGGGAAATACCGACTTCTGGAAAACCCTGCACTTTTTAAACTTACTTTACCCTTCTCAAGGGATGCGAAACATACTTCTTCTGTCTGATGGGCATATCCAGAATGAGAGCCTGACACTGCAGATTGTAAGAAGAAATGTTAGACACACCCGCTTATTTACATGTGGCATTGGGTAAGCGCGAGAAAAATCATTATGTAAATAGGAAATGGGAAACAGGGGCAGGGCGAGGGTACAGCAGACAGTTGGTGACACAGGACTGGAATTTAGGGAATTAGGACGGAATAGAGGGGTTACAGAGATGACTTCCAAAAGATAAAGGAACCAGTTAGAGCAGATACCCAAAGAAAAGACTAAAGAAAGAAGAGGACCAAAGATATTTCTTTGATTAGGAGGCATAGAAGGGAGGACAGATGAGTCAAAAAAACTAGGAAGGAGTCAGATAGGTTGGAGAAGAACTGGGAGAGAACAGGTTTATAGAAGCTAAGGGAAGGAGAAGGTGTTTGCTTTTCCTTGGTATTTGGGTTACAGTCAGACATTATTTGGGAGTAGCTATAAGTGGTAACTATCATTTCATTCCCCACTGCTACTAGTGGTTGAAAAGAAATTAATCCCTATTTAGAAAGAAGTATGATCTGAAAGACCATCTGTTATCACCATTTTTCAATTGTTTTGTTGAGAAAGATAAGCACAGATCTGTTAATCTGAGAAATTTACCTATGCTCTCCCTAATGTGGTTTGTTTTATTTCCTTAGAATTACAAATCCCAAAACCACCCAGAGGGGCATGGCACCATCTGTTGATGCCATGTGCTTTCTTTTGTTGACATTTTGAGTTTTGACATGCCTCGTTGTAAAGATTCTTGAAATTATTTTCATAAATCTTTGAAACTAAACCTTTAAAATTTGATCAGATCCACTGCAAATCGTCATATCCTGAGGGCTTTGTCCCAGTATGGTGCTGGAGCATTTGAATACTTTAACACAAAATCTAAATACAGTTGGAAAAAACAGGTAAGTTTCTTCAGTTTTTCGTTCTTTTTTCAGGTATACCTATGGGAATATGAAATATTATAAGCACTAATTATGTGTGTTTTAAATCTTATGCAACAGTCAGTGAAATGGATCTCTATATCTATACAATCATAGTAAATCACTTCTTTTTTTTAGTCCCTGCACAAATATAAAATGCCCACAAATGTCATTCATGCAAAGTCTGTCACTCTTTGTTTTCTGACATTACTCTAAAGGTTCCATTCAGTTCCATATATGTGTGTATATATATATATATTATCTATTCTATATAGGTTTATTTGTTAAGTTCTCTACACTATGCTAAGACTTGGGAGAAGATAGAAAGTTTAGATAAGCTCTGGTCCTTAGCCTCATGGATCCTATAATCTAGTATGAAGAAAGGAGTTATAACTTCAGTCCTTGATAGATCCCCGACTTCTTTGGTGTAAAAATTCTCTCCCCTGACATGGATCACAATCCTTTGCTTCTTTGGTAGATAATCATCCTGAGTTCCAAAAAAAAAAAAAAATTACCAAAAAAATCACTAGTTGTTGACTAACCTTCTATTGATGAGCCTGTCTACACTTAACTATATCAGTCCTTATTCTATAAACATCCAGTGCCAGTTGGACTTCTCAAACTTCTTTCATTCTGTACACTCACCCCTCCTCCTAATTTTCCTGTTTCTGTCAAAGACACCAGGATACTTCTAGTTATCCAGGTTTACAACTTGAAAGTCACCCTTTCCTCCTCACTCTTATTTGCTTCCCAAATCCAGTCCTACCTCCACAGTATCTCTCACATCTGTTCCCTTCTCTAAATTCATTTCATAGCTACTGTCCTTCATTAGGATATAATTATGCCCTATGAAATGAACGGGGGGTCAGGGCAGAGAAACTGAGACTATGACACATAAAAAGTAACTGTAAGACAAAGTAACCTCAGTGGGAGATATAAGGTGCTATGAACATCTGAAGGGGGTACGGGGTAGCTAGTTACTAACTTAGGGAATCAGGGAAGGCTTCCGGGAGAAAGTGGCTTTTGATTTGGGCTGAAGGTTTACAGGACTGTTGTGCTCCCATTGTTGTATGCTTATGAAACTTGGACAGTTTACTAGTACCGTGCCAGGAAACTGAATCGTTTCCATTTGAATTGTCTTAGGAAGATTCTAAAGACCACCTGACAGGATCACTGGACACACTAAGGTCCTTTCTCAAACTAAACTGCTAAGTATTCAAACTCTGTTCCAGAAAGCACAGCTCCAGTGGGCTGGCCATGTTGTTCAGATGCCAGATATTCACTTGCCAAAAAGACTATTTTATGGAGAACTCACACAGTGTATACTCTCACATAGTGCTCAGAAGAAGCAGTACACAGACACTCTCCAGGTCTCTCTTAAGAACTTTGGAACTGGTTGTGTGACATGGAAGACACTGGTGCAGGACTGCACAGCATGGCATGCCCTCATCAGAGAAAGGGCTTTGCTCTATGAACAAACAATTGAAACAGTTCAAAGGAAATGTAAGATGTGCAAATTTAGAGAATCCACCCCAAATGTTCACAGCAACTATTTGTTCCCAACCTGTGGTAGAACATTCTGAACTCGTATTGATCTGATCGGCCACAGTTGGATACACTGTCATTTGACTCTGGCATAGTGATGTCATCTTGATCCTCTTTGAGAATGAAAGACAACAACCAAGAATACTGTATTTGGAGTCAGGAAGACCTCCACTTGAATGCCATCTCAGACACTCACTAGCTGTATGACTTTGGACAAGTCATCTAACCTCTGAATTCCAGTTTTTTCACGTGTGCAAAGGGAATAGTAATTGACCTGGTGATATTATGACAACCACATATGATGTTGCATGTAAAACTTTTGGCAAACCTTAAAGCAATATATCAATATTATTTGTTATTATATTCATGGACCTATATTTGTTAAAAACTAGTTTCATTACTCAGTAACTACACCTTGTATAAACCACAAGAAAGGACTCTGGAGTCCATTATGACTGATGTAATGAAAAGAGGCTTTGACTGGGAATAAGGAAGGAAGCATTGTGGTACAATGGAGAGAACCCTGGTTTAGTCCTGGGTTCAGATTCTGCTTCTGATACTACCAGAGTGACCTTGGACAAGTCATATAAACTCCCCTGAACCTCACTTTCCTTGGGTAAAATTTGAAAGGGTTTGGCTAGATGGCATTGGAGGTCTCTTACAGCTTTTCATCAACCATTCTTAATTTCAATATGGAGGAAAAAAGGATTGGATAACCTCTGAAGGCCCTTCTTACTAAAATCTGTTTGAGACCTGCTACTCCAAATTCACTGAACTGTAGTTTCCTCATCTGTAAATTGGAGATCATAGTACTTAAAGGGTCTTATGAGATAAGCACTTTATCAGCCTCAAAGCACTATGTATATATAACTTATAATTCTGACTAGGATCACTTTTCTAATTTTGGAAGTCTCAGCTCTTTTAATCATGTCAAGTGTAAAAATAAATTGCAATTTAAAATTCATTTTTATGTTTTGAAAATCAAGATGGTTTTTTTTTGTGTTTAGAACAAGACAGTTAAGAGAAGAATTAAATAAAATAGAGACCAGACAGGATTACTATCCAGAAAAATAAGGTTAACTCTTTCTTCACTGTAGGAGAAGGAATGAAATAGAAATCTGAAAAGGGGCAAAATAGTCCCTAAATGAATTCCCTGAGTTACCTGCCATAGAATCACAGAAGTTTAGGTCCAGAAGGAACCTTAGTAATCATTCGGTCCAACAGGTGATACAGGGGAAAGATCACTAGTTTTGGTGTCACAGGATCTGGGTTCAAATCCTACTTGTCATGTATGTGACCTTGGGCATGTCACTTAACCTTTTTGAACCTCAGGTTCCCAGTTAGTAGAATGAAGGGTTGAACTAGAGATGACTTCTCACATTCCTTCCTAAATCTTAGGTGTGCCCAGAAATACTCAGTGATTTACCGGAACATAGAATCAGAATTAGATCCTCTATATCCAAACTACCAGTCCAGGCCTCTTTCCCCTGTATTGGTCTTTGCCATTTACCCTGCGTACAGTAGATTAAAAGTACTTGTTGAATGATTCTCCCACAGGTCATTTGATTGCCTGTGTTTTATAATAAAGTGCCTTTTAACAATCATCAAGCTAAGCATTATGTAATACCTGTATTATTAGAATGAATATGGTAATTGAAAGCTACTGTGAAGACTGAATACTAGAGAAATTAATAAAGGCATTGCAGTGTATATAAAGTAACAGTGACACTGTAATAATTTTGACGGGGCATTTGTCAAATTTGTCCCAATGCTTTCCTTCTGTATAGAACAAGAAAGAAAACTGTAAAATCATGAGAATATAAATATATTAAATTAGCGTGAAAGTTCCTTTTTTATGGAGTAAAATCAAGACCTAATCCACTTTTTTTCCCTTTGTAAATAGATTGAAGATCAGATGACAAGAATATTTTCTCCAGGATGCAGCTCTGTGTCTGTTAAATGGCAACAACTGAATCTAAATTCACCAGAGCCCATACAGGCTCCCACAGAAATCCAGGCCTTATTCAACAATGATAGACTGCTTGTGTATGGATTCATTCCTCATTGTACACAGGTAAGTAGTGGTCCAAAGAAGCACAGGTTAGATGTTTGAATACTTAGCCAACTAATCCATAGCTTGTTTTGAAACTCTCCTCTTTGATGGATATGTTTTCCAACTAAGACAAAGGGCTTTTTACTTCTATCTTCACTTGGAGGATTGTTCATTGTTAATCATTGAGAAAATCATTGCTAAAGATATCAGTGGCTAAGAGGTTGGGAATGTGATACTTCTTTTTTTTAATGTCCTTCAGGCCATCCTAAATGCTTTCATTCAAGAGAGAGAATTTCACACCATGGTGTCAACTACTGAACTACAGAAAACAACTGGAACAGTAAGATTCAAGACTTCATAAATATATATACATACATACATACATACATATATATATATATATATATATATATATATATATATATATATATACCTGTGATAGTAATCAATTTTCATAATTTTATAGTTTAATAAACATATACTTAGTCATTATTTGTATATGTATACATATATATATATATATATACACTATGTATTTAATATTTTTTTATTTCAGTTTCATATTAAAAATCTAAGTATCTCACTCATGGAGGTAATTGTTTGGACATGCAGGCTGACTTTTCTACACCTATAAACATTTAGTTGAACAACAGTATATCAAGTAACTCACATATTTTACTTACCTGTTTAGGTAAAATTCATATCCATTTTGTTTCTACTACCAGTTTAGAAGCTTTCTGAATTAGTCAAAATTAAATTTTATTCAGTAAAGAAAATTCACCTGTATAATGTACTTTGAGGTTTATAAAATGCTTTGCTCACAAAAACCTCTAAAGTGTAAGTAGTATTGTTATCATTATGTAAGTGAAGCACAAAGAGATTAGATTTCTTGCCTAATATAAACTGTACTTGATAATGATAATTTTCTTAATATATTGCTATATTATACTAATATTTTATTGAATATTTTTGCATATTCATTAGAGAATTGATCTTTATTTTCTTTTTTAGCATTATCTTTACATGGTTTTAAAATTAACACTATATTTGCCTCATAAAACGTATTAGGCAAACTTCTTTATATTTATGAATAATCTATGTAATATAGGAATTATTTGTTTTTGGTAAGTAAAAACCTCATTTATACAACTATACTTTTTTTTTCTAACTGCCATTATAGTAAGAGAGAGTAAGAGTTGAAACTTCATTGAAAACAGAAAACACTGAAAACAGAGGAGGTAGAATATCAGAAAACAGTATAGGTGAACTTCCCCAAACCCTTGCAACATCTCCAAACAAATCTAGGAAATGCACCAGACTGAGTTATGAATGGAAAATAAAAAAATTAATAGTAATTTTTTCCAGTCTAGGTCAGCATAGGACAATAGACAGAGAGGTCATAGGGGGATAGACAAAGAGGTCTGTAGACACCAGTGGTGGGGGTCTAGCCAGGAATGGCCACACAGAGAATTCCAGCAAGAGAAACCATGTCCACGGTCAACAAGAGGTTCCAACTCTAGCAAAGAGAAGTCCAGCCTTGTGAAGGGTACAGGAAGGGATGATAACTAACAACTTTGTGGCTCACTATCTAGTTCTGGGTCATAGATCCAGGATAGCATTCCTGGATAAGAGGAAGCATCCTATGCTATGTACCAAACAAGGAGCAAAGTTCAGAAGCAAGCTGCAGCTGTGTGGTTTTGACCCCAGGAAAAGAAGAGAACAGGGTCTCAGTTCTAACTTAATTTCCAGTCTAGGCTTAAGCTTGCAACTAAATAACCAGATCAAGAAACCAAGACTTAAGAAAAGCATTACTTCTTTCATTATGAACCAGCAGTTTTCACCTGGTCAGTAGTGGCAGAATCTGACAGTAGTCTACTGGAACTCCAGTTAGGATAGAACCACAGTTGTATTTGCTCAGATCAAATCCCAAGTCAAGACTATGCAGAGATCAGACCAGGAGGCCAGAAAATAGACTTTGCCTTGGATCAGACCACTCCAGGAGTACTGAAAGCTTGCAGTCCCCCAGCATGCACTGTCCCTAGAAAAACTTAGTGCCTCAGGAAAGCAGCACCAAGACCAGCCCAGACATTTTTTTCCATAAGGACACAGAGCCCAACCTAACAAAAAGTCCACAGTCAGGAAGGAGGATGGGAAAATTGAGCAAAAAAAAAATCCCACCATAAAAGTCTATTAATTATAGTGATAGTAATGGTCAATATACGACCTCAGAAGAAGAGAATGCCTCTAAAATATTTATAAGTAAATCCTCAAAGAAAAATTGGCATGGGGGAAGTTCAACTAGAATTCCTGCAAGAAATGAAGCAAGAGGTTTTTAATAGTTTAAATTTTTCTTATGAATTAAATAAGAGCACTAGAGTAAAATTGGAAAAGCAATGAGAGAGAAGAAAGAACTGAAAAGGAAATTGATGGCTTGATGCAAAAAACATAAAACTTTGCTAAAGCAACAAACTCTCTGAAAATTATAATGAACCAAATATAAGTTAATGAATCTATGAAACAAAAAGAAATATTAAAGCAGTCAAGGGACTGAAAATAAAAGAAAATGTAAGATATGTATCTCATAGCAAAAACAACTCACCTGAAAAGCAGATTTAGGAGATATCATTTAAGAATCATTGGGACTACCTGAAAGCCAAGAACAAAAAAGTAGCCTAGATACCATATTTCAAACACTCATAAAAGAAAACTTGCCCAGATATCTTAGAACCAGACATCAGAGTAGAAGTAGAAGGTCACTTTCTGGAGGAAAAAAAAACAAAATAAAAATTCCCAGAAATGTCATAGTCAAAATCCAGAGCTTCCTGGTCAAAGAAAAAATACTGGAAGCAGAAAAAGAAAAGGGTTCACATACCTTGGAGTCATGATCAAAAATCACACACATTTTAGTAGCTACCACTATAAAGGAACAGAGAGCTTAGAATATAATATTACATAAGACAAAGAATATAGTCTTAAAATAAAGAATAATCTATCCAGCAAACCTGAGTATAATTCTCCAGGAGAAAAAAATGAATTTTAATGAAATAAAGAACTTCCAAGCATTACTAATGAAAGACTAGAGTTCTATAGAGAATTTGAAGTACAAACACAGGAGTTAAGAGAGAATCAAAAAGGAAAACATGAATGAGAAATAATAAGGAACTGAAAAATGACCAGCTGTTTGTGTTCTAAAACAAGGAGATGATACACGTCCCCTAAGACTGCTGTCATCATTAAAGGTCATTTTGTTATTGTCGTCCTGTTGTTTCAGTCCCGACTCTTCATGACTCCTTGTGGGGTTTTCTTGGAAAAGACACTGGAGTGGATTGCCATTTCCTTCTCCAGTTCATTTTACAGATGAGGAAACTGAGGCAAATAGGGTTAAATAACTTGTCCAGTGTCACATAGCTAGTAAGTGTACAAGACTGGTTTTGAATTCAGGTCTTCCTGACTACAGACCTGGTGCTGTATCCATTGGGCCACCTAATTGCTTATCAAAGGTCATAGAAAGAGCCTAATTAGACAGGGCATCTGGGGATGGTTCTCTTATACTTTGATAATCTTAACAGGAAAATGGAAATTGAGGTGGAAAGGAATATATAGGCAGGAAAGGAAGGGGAAAATGGGGGAAATTATCTCAGATAATTGGGATGCAGAAATAGAAGTCCATATAAATAATGAGGAATGGGTGGGGAGAGTAATTAATACTAGAACTTCATTCTCATCTGAGCAGATCAAAAGAAGGTAACATATACACACACACGCACACACACAGAGTTACATATAGGAATACATTTCATTCAACAGGGAAACAGGAGGGAAAAGGGAGGCAACTAGGAGGGGAATAGGTGGAGGACTGTAAACTAAGGGAGGGAGTAGTCCAAAACAAAACAAACTCTAAAGAGATACAAAAATATTTATAGTAACTTTTTTTGGTGGTGGTAAAGAACCAGAAATTGAAGGTGGGCCTATCAATTTGAGAATGACTGAGGATGCTGTGATTTATAATGATGATGGAATATTTTGTGCTGTAAGAAATGTTGAAGGGGGATAGTTTCAGAGAAACCTAGGAACGTTTATATGAACCAAAGCAGAATGAGGCGAGCAGAACCAAGAGAATGTTTTTCACAAAGACAGCACTGTTGACAAAACAAACAAGTTTGAAAGGCTTAGGAACTCTGATCCATGCAGTAAGGAATCATCTGAGATGAAATGTTCCCCCCTTTCTGATAGAAAGATAATGGACTCAGAGTGTGGACATTTTTTTACTTGACCAATACAGGAATTTGTTTTGGCTATTCATGTTTATAACTGGGGATTTGTTTTTCTTTCTTTATCAGTTTGGAAGAGTATAGGTGAGAGGAGATAAAACAGATTTTTGATGATTAAAAATAAATTTTAATTTAAAAAATAAAAATAAACAGTAAAAGTGGAGTATTAGTTTGAAAACAAAACAAAAACAGGTACTTAGGGTCATCCAAGTCATTTCCTGAGGTCATTTCTTTCTACAAGAGAGGAGAAAAATCTTTAGGTTACCATGTTTTCTTTTTCGTAAGAGAACATTTGTGCAGACATCCTCCTAGCATTGGGTGGAAGTCACAGGGACAAATCTGCTACTTATTTATAAAAAAAAGAAAAGAAAAAGATGATCACATTAAGGAACTAAGGAAATTAATTAGTGGCTTGTAAAACATGAGAATATGGAGGGGTAATCAAAGAAAAGTTACAGTTGTTTTCTTTTGCCCCTGAAATGTAGATGCTTCACAAGCTAACAGCTAGAGCTATCATCAGAGATTATGAAGATGGAATACTCCATGAGGATGAAACAAAACATGAGGTTTGTTCTTTCTATACAAAATATGCTTTGATTTTTAGAAAATCTTCCTTAAACTGATGTAGCCAACAATATGTGAGGTTACATAATCTGAAGAAATATTTTTTAGGGTGAAAAGAATTTATCTTAAAGAGGATTACAGAATCATAGAATTGAGATCTGGGAGGAACTTTAGAGATAATCTCATCCCATAATAGAAGCAACAACTGATGAATAATGTTCTTCATCTCTTTTTATGTCTTTTAGAGATAGAGTCCCACTTTATTTTCTTCTATTAAATATTCATTTGAAAAGAAAACTAAAAGAGATTTCTTGTCCTGTAAAACAAGGGTAACAGTAGGAGCAAATATAATATTGGGCTTCAGTGGAAAGAGAGTTGAACTTGGGGGAGTTCTTACCTGAGGGTCTTAGAACCGGAGTTCAAATCCTATTTCTTATTCATGTGATCTTGAACAAGCCATCTAAGCTCTCTGGGTTTCATTTTCCTCATCTATAGGATAAGAAGGTTGGACAAGATCATCATTAAAGTCCTTTCAAGCCCTGAGTCTCTATGGTTCTATGAAATGTTTGACAAAAGATTTTTATTATTGTAAAGAGATTTCCCTCTTGAATTCATGCAGCTACAGAGCTATAACTATGCTTTCCAAAGGTGAAAGCTTATGACAGATTTCTTGACTTCATAGGTGTTGACATAGAATAAATGCTATCTAAAATCCCATACTATGGGTAGGCAAAGGTTGCTTTTAAGGAGGGTAGTCCTAAATTAATCTAACACTAAATTATCAGACTTTTGGATAAATAAACTGACAAATTATTTTCAAGATTCTAATTTGTTCTTGGATTAGGCAGCTTTCCTTATTTTATTTTTATCAAGGTCTTTGCCATTCCTTTGAATATGATTTATCAGATCAGATAATGGTCTCTTAGGTGGGTGACATGGAGTCACCTACCTTATAAAAGTGAAAAATGAAAACTTTTGCATGAATGTTTTGTTTGGAATATTGATCACAAAACTATGTTCATAGATAACAATTATAAAATCTTACATGTGAAGAGCATTTAAGTTCAGAAAAAATTTTCACATATATTCTTATTTAATTCTCACATCAACTCTAAAGTAGATAAAAAGCCAGTAGCATTGTACACATTTTATAGAAGAAACTAAAGCTAAGAGAGATTAAATGACATATTCAAGAACGTGGAAACACCAAAGCTTGAATCCAAATTGATTGCAAGTTCAGTGTTCTTTCTGATACTTCCTTATCTAAAGGGAAAACAGTTTTCTAGAATTCTGTTTGAGTGATAAAAACCAGAATTGAAAAGGAACATACTATGTGTGCCTATAGAATTAAGTATTTGTATACCTTCAATACAAAATACATTTGTTTGATATAATATTGCTATCCATTTAAAATGTTCCAACCTAGATGAAGAAGCAAATTTTGAAGTCTCTGATTATTAAACTCAGCAAGGAGAACTCTATTATGACACAATTTACAAGTTTTGTGGCAGTTGAAAAAAGGGTAAGTATTGTTGCTAATAGGAAATTAAATTATTTTAATTGTCTTAAGAAAATAAGCGAAACTTAGATCTATTAAACCATAGTTATTAAATTTATCATGAACTTTAAATATGTGGCAATGTGAAAAAATTAAGTGACATTTTGCTGAAAAGATAACTTCTAGGATATTACAAAGCGTAGATTTATTATTAAGTTATATAGCTATTATTTTATTCATAGTAAGTTATAATACATCACATTCCCATAGTGTTTTCCAGCTTCCAAAGTACTTTCTTCAACACAATCTTTTGAGACAGGTAATACAAATATTTTTCTTCCTTACTGAGGAAGTTAATGAACCTGAGGATTGAGGCTGATCTCTTGACCATTTCAGAAGTAGTGATCTATCCCCATGCCTCCAGTGGTCAGTGACAGCTGCCCATCAATAGGGCCTTTAAAAATATGCCAACACATTCCTGTAATGGTGGGCAATTAAAAAGACCACCTGGGGGTCTCATCTATTGTTTGCTGTCTTTGCATAGCTGACTGCCTCAGCTTTGTGAAGCAGTCTAGAGAACTGTCTTTGAGCCTATATCATACTTAGAATATGATGGTCTGATGGGAAATAGTATCTGAAGACTATTACCCACTGAATAATGGGTATTGACTTGAAGTATGGTAATTTTGTGGTAGCTGAACCAATGAACCTGTGCTGATCCTTCACTCATATACTTTCCCATAAAAAAATAGTATACTTTGATTAGAACTCAACAAATGCTTATTAAGTTCCTACTAAGTGCAAAACACTGTTAGGTTCTGCTGAATTTACTGTAGGGAAATTTTTGTCTAAAGAATTGATACAGGTAGTCCAAAATAAGACAACCCCTTATCCTAGATTGTTCAGTTGTTTTTCAGTCACATGAAACTCTTTGTGACTCTATTTGGGGTTTTGTTGGCAGACGTACTGGAATGATTTGCCATTTTCTTTTCCAGATAAACAATGAAAAATCTACCTTTCCTAGGTTAACAATGGCAAATTCTTACTCTTTGGCTCAACTTTTTCTAAACTCCAGGGAGATCATCAACTTGCATAATAACATTTCTTGGATATGTTATAATACAATTGAATAAATTTTAGTTTTCTTTATTAAGTCTAATGTAAATACTTTGATAGCAGGGAAAATTTAATTTATCCTCTTTTTTAATCTTTTCATCCCTAGCACCTATAGCATCAAATCACACAGTAGATCCCCCCAGACAAGAGTATCCCAAGTTAACTCACTCAAAACCATAACTCCCAAGCCCCACTTGATCAGATTACATTTATTAGTTAACCAGAAGATGCAATTCATTCAAAGCAAAAGCATTTAATGAAATAACATAGCTTTAAGAAAAATAGCAGCTGCCACAACAGTAATGATGGTAGTTATAAAAATCATAGCTGACATGTGTCTGTTAACTTAGTACTTGTCAAGCAGTTTACTAAATACTTTACAATTATGATCTTATTTGATCCTCCCAACAGCCCTAGGAGGTAAGTGGTGTTATTCTCTCCATTTTATAAATGAGGAACATGAGGTAGATGGCAATTAAGTGACTTGCCCAGGGTCACACAGGTAATAAGTATATGAGGCTTAATTTGAATTCAGATCTTCCCAGTCCCAAGCCCTTTGATGCTTTATCTATTGTGTCACCTAGCTGTCCTCTAATAAAACAGTTCCTCCATAAAATTAGAACACATTTCCCCTCAAATTCCAGCACTAGAGGGAAATGTGGAACACGTGGTCAGCACATACATAGAGAAGATGTGTGGGAGCTGTAGAGCCACCGATGTGTTCTTTTTGCTAGTTCTACTCTACAGAGGAAGTGTGTAACCCCTACTGGGGCAGCTTTCCTTTGGTCTCACAAAGCCACTGCATGACAGTGGCCTGCTGATCTCATCATTACTATCAGGCACAACTTCCCTGGTCCTAAGGCTGTGAGTTCCTCTCTGCTTCTAATTTCTGACTAGAACTGCAATCTCCATTGAGGTGCTCCCTCTTCTTCACAATAAGCAGTGGGGTTTCTTTGATCATCCCCTTCTCCTTAACACTCCTGGTTCTCCTTGTACCTGTCTGACTATTCCTTCTTAGTCTCCTTTGCTGGATCTTCTTTCAAGTCTTGCCCATTAATTATGAATGTCCACTAAAGCTTTGGCCTGGGCACTTTTGTCCCTCTACATTTTCAGTTTTTTATCTCATCATTTCCCTTGGCTTCAACTATCATTCCTATGCAGATGAGTCTCCAGTTCACATATCTGTCCTAACCTCTTTCCTGACCTCCAGTCCCACATCTCTACCAGCCTATTAGAAATTTCAAACTGGATGTCACATAGACATCTTAAACTCAGCATGTCCAAAACTGAAGTCATTATCTTTCCCCCTCAACCCTCCCTTCTGTCAACCTGAAAACCTGGTTAAAGAGAAGACATCAGGCAAAAGTCATACATTATTTATTAATTAATTCCCTTTTCAAGAAAACGGTTCATAGTACTACGGAGTCAGAGGTTATCTGACCGACTCAGTACAGAAATCGACTGACTTAAATACATTTTACCATGAAAAAGGAACTCTCTTAGTTGAACAAATTGTAAATTTGGTAAAACAATTAACAAAGTAGCATCAATTGGGTTTTATAATCCCAAGCTCTGTGAATTTCCTTTCTGTAGCATATATCTCCATGACATACAATAAGGAGAAAATCCTGTCACTCTGATGGCAGGCATCCTGTCATAAACAGGCCCTTGAAGTTACTGACACAAGAAAGGGTATCTTAACAGAGTTGACAAAGTTGAAATTACAACCCAGAACATCTACATTTTTCCTTGTCACTGAGATGCCAGGAAAAGGGTCTGGTAAGGAAGTTACTAAGTCAGCCCCATTTGCTTTTGCTGACATACCAAAAGGCATTCTCTGAGTTTACTTAAGGTAACAAAGGAGACTATTAGGTCCAGGCTCTTCTTAATTCAAACTCTGGCCTTCACAAAATCTAAAATTTGTATTAAAGGATTATCACCTCTTACTAACTTCTCCATTACTATGGAGGGTACTACCATCTTTGCAGCCTAGGAGTCAAACTTAACTCCTCACTCTCTTGCCTTCCTTATTCAATTAGTTGACAGATCCTGTTGTTTCTGTCTTCACAACATCTCTCAATTACATCCACTTCCCTTCTCTCACATTGTCACCACCCAGGGGGCACCTTCATCCCTTCACACCAAGACTATTGAAGTGGTCCCTCCTTACTTTAAGTTTCTCTCTGCTCCAGTTCATTTTCAACTCAGCTGTCAAAATAATCTTAAAGCTCAAGTGTAACCCTGTTACCCCTCTATTCAACCACTTCAGTGTCTCCCTATTGTAAAATTGTGATTGTAAAAATGCGAAATTCTGTTTGTCTTTTAAAACCTTCCATAACCTGGCTCCTTCCTACATTTCCAGTCTTTTTACTTCTTATATTTCCATCTCCCACATAAATCTGTGACCTGGTCACACTGAACTCCTTGCTGTTCCTTGAACAAAACACCCCACTTTGGGCATTTTCTCTGGCTGTCTTCTATGCCTGGAACTTTCCCCCTTTCTCATTTCTGCCTCTAAGCTTCCCTGGATTTCTTCAAGTCTCAGATAAAATACTACTCTCTAAAAGAAATCTATCCTGTTCCTCCTTAATGCTAGTACCTTCCCTCTGTTTATTATTTTCAGTTTCTTCCGTACACAGTTATTTACATGTTCTCTCCCCATTTAGATTGTGAGCTCCGTGAGAGTAGGGACTGTCTTTTATTTTTTCTTTGGGTTCCCAGCACTTACTACACTGTCTGGCACATAGTAGGAGGTTAATAAGCACCTATAGACTGACTGCCATTGTACTTTCTACTTAAATTCCAGAGGCTGTTGTGCTACAACTCTTTTTTTAAAAAGTAGAAGCTTGAACAAAACCATTCATTGGTTTAGGGAAAATCTCTCAATTGATGTTGCATTCAACCATGACAGAAATGGGTATTTCCTCCCCAGAAGGAAAGTCCTTGCCCCAGGTGCCAGGTTCTTTGAATCACAAAGCCATTGTTAGCCTACCTAACTAATGGCTTCAGGTTTAAGTCTATTTTTTCAAACCATATTTCCTAGTTACCAAGGGCAGTTTTTCTGCAAGAGGCTTCATTCTGACTTAGAGTAAGAAAGTTCATCTTACTTCATATTTAATTGCCAAATACTAAACTGCTTCTAGTCAGTTTCCCTTTAGATGGTACCCTTGTAGCAAATTTACAGGAATTCTCTGGTTTGGTAATGATGACCACCCCTACCCCCGAATTCCTCAATCCCAAATCAATTTTGCTCTTTCTTAAAAATGAATGTTAGAAGAAAAGATCACAAGGCAAGTTCTTCCCCTTGCCTAGCCAAATTCCTGGCCTTTAATATGTATATGTGGCCGGCAAAAGCTTATATTGAGTTGGATTGACTACAGTAAATTACATTTTGGTTATTTTCTTGATTTTTTTTTAAAGCTATCTAGTCATATAAATAGCTCATCTACTTTTGCAGCTGCTTAATCTTGTGGATTTATTTTGAATAACTTCATTTTAGAATGTGACTTTTATTGACTTCATACTCTAATTCTAGAAGTATTCCCAATTTGGGACTTATTGTCTTCTGTGTTCTGACTATGAAATCTTGAAAGTTTTATTATAAAAATTAGTTCTAAACTCATATGTTTTTCCTCAGGATGGCAATAAATCACTGGATCCCTATACTCCAAATATTTTGGAACTTATCACCACAGAAGATGTAGACTTTCTGCCATACATGGATTGGGAGGTGGAAGAGCCAGAGTATGCAATGATGAAGGTAAGTCTTGTCGACCTGGAAGTTTGGTTGAAGGAGGCAGACAGGCTTGGTGATATGTAAATTCACATTGTTTATTCCCTTAAAGCTAGCAGATACATGATCATGGAGCCAGGAGGAAATCTCTGATTGCCTGATACAAGAATGAGCAGGCTTAAATCTGTTTTAGGACAATCCCAACTCAGGGTCTCTGTGTCTCTCAAATTTATGACCTCCATATATATTTAATCGTATTATGAGAAAGGAATTTTCTTAATTGGATAGGTGGTAAATACAATAAGATAAGAGAGTTGATAAAGTGTCAATTGAAATTATGACCTGGGATATCTGTGTTTTCTTTATCATTGACATGCCATAATATAGTGTGTGTCCACAAAATATTGAGATATGGAAAAAGTCCCATTACTCAAGATAGTATCTTGTGTTAGGGTTCTCATAAAGAATGTTAAGTCAGCCTCATCTGACTTTGTTGACACAGGAAGAGGTATTCTCTGAGTTTACTCAGAGAACAAAGAAACTGTTAGGTCCAGGCTCTTCTCCTGGTTAATTAATTCAGGCTCTGGCCCTGATTAAAGTCTAGAAATGATATTAAATGATTATTATTTCCTCCTTTTGGAGCCTTTTGAAGCCAAAGGCTTCAACTTTAAACCCAGGAAAGTATGGAAAAACTTCTCTCTTCTTCAGGAAGGAAGTTCTAAAAATCCTTATCTAGGTGGATTTAGGTTTTTCCCCAACCACTTCCTGAAATGGGGACCACTAAAGATAAGTTCAAATTCTTTGTCACATGGAATCTGCCTCATGAGGAGATGAGAGAAGGAATTGCTCTTTCCCTTTGACTGGATATCCTCAGAGATGGGAAGCCACTGCAGAGCAATTGCAAACAAGCAAAAAGAACAGACTGCAAGGGGGATCAAGCTAGGGAGCATAATAGGAATATAGAGCAACTAAGTAAAAAAATGAGCTAGAGCTACCACAGATATAAGCAACCAGTCCTGGATACGCAAAGGGCTCAGACAGGCTCTTCATGCAGATCTGGTCCAAACTCTTGTTGTCTTTGTCAGGGCTCTTGGAAATCATAGGGCAAGGTCTCCTATGGGCTCAGATATCCACTCAGGAGCACAGGCAATAGATGTGACAGATGGATCTAACAGTCGCTATAGTCAGAAAGACCTGACAGCAGCTTCCAGAAACCATGCTTTAGTAATTGAGAGGAAACAACACAACATAGCTAACATGGCTAAAGGTACCTAAAAATGTTTTAGTTTCCCAGCCATGCAGGTCTAGGTTCAAACAATACAATAAAGTTTACTCACAGCTCACAAAAATTGCATAATTATATTAATAAGTCAGGCACAGATCAAACCACTCAGATGGTTCACAATAGACTGGTCCCAAAAGAGGAATCTACATGTCACCGAGATAACCAAGAAAACTGAAACATAAACCATACAAATCAATGCAATCATTGTTACCAGTGTTAACTAACATTGTTCCTCATGTCCCAGTTACCTATTCCCATTGTCCATTTAAGCAGAACTTTTTGAATCCCAGATGTCTCATTTAGTTATCTGATCCCTAGACATCCTTTCTTTGACAATAGGTTTTATTCTTGGGACAGTTCAAAAAGGGAATTCTGCTTCTCTGGTTCAGATCTAGAAGTCCCCACATACTTCCAACTTAGTATAAATTAGTACAATCACTTTTTTGAAACTTCAGAGAATTTCCATTTACATATCATCTGATGTTTCTAGCCTTACCTAAATCCTATATCTGGTATAAGAATCCTTTAATATGTGAGGGTCCCAACCATAAAATTAGCACATCTTCCTTTTAAAATTATTGGACAGATACTTTAATAAACAAAAAAATCTCACTTACTTTTACCACTGTCTTATGCAATTATGGTTCAAAAATCCAAATTTGAAATCTTCTTACCAAAATATGATAAATTTTAGAAACCATTCATATACATCTGTACATAATTCTTAGAGAAATCAATCTGATCCTGTTGCTTTTCCTCAAAATTTGCTGTCCTATTTAATTAGAATCTATTACCTTATATGTCTCATCACTTTGTCTAATCATTTCCTCCTTTGGAGGATGTTATCTCTATATTATATTTATTTGGCCATGAATATATGTTAAAACTGTAAGCTATTCATTCTTGCATCCCATTATAGTAACTGAGAGATGTTCCAATACCCATCTAATACCCAATAGATTTAGTATTGTAACTTCTTGATTATAGGAATTTTCTATGAAAGGAAAAAAGGGACAGTATCTAACAGAAGGAAAGGACTTCTTTAGTTCTGTTGTATTCCAGGAATGATTCATTATCTGACAGCTAATCATATGATCACTAGGTGCTGAAAGCGGGCTTAGGAGTAATCAGATGGGGAATTTTCCTTTTCAGAAATAAAATAGCGAAATTGGGAAATAGAGTTAAGAAGATCCTACCTAAGTTGTGTCCAAGATCATCTTCAAAACCTTCCCAGACATCCACCTTTAGCAGTTCACAACCTGCAGTACATGTCAGTTGGCTTGATGATAATTTAGATAACTCTCCCTATAATCAGAGCTTAAAATAATAGTAAATTATAGTCTCATAAAGTCTTAAATAACAAATACATATTGACTGATATCCTTCAGATAGGGCCATCTCAAATCTGATTGAGCTATTAATTATCACATTAAGTTACATAGTATTGCTGTCTTCTTAAAATACTTCCTCAATATACTCTTTCTCAATATACTTAAACCATCTGAAACTGACTCAGAGACATCCAGAACAACTATCTACGGACAGGAGGGCTTTGGATACCCCCCCCATTTGTTCCCAAACCTTCCTATCTGCCTTCCATGTTTTCAGAGTCTTTATTTATCTTTCCAAATCTATTGATCTCATTATTATTTTAACTATAAGATAAGATAGCTTATGTTATTAATTTTCACTTCATAACTCTGTGCTGGAATCCCATTCCAGCTTAAACAAAGCAAAGAACTTAATGGCTGACCTCATAGGCTGGTGGGTTTATGCACTTGTTTCACAAGCTTGTTTATTCTTCCCTAATTATACTGGAATTACCTCTGAAACAGTGGTGTATTCCAGGATTTGAATCTTATATGTATGGTAAGTTCAAAGGTTAATTTAACTCTTGCTTAGGCCATGGAATACCTACAAATTCAGATCAACACAGCAAGATATCTTCTGGTTTACACCTCATTACATTAATTTAGCAATAAATTATCTTGAAATTTTAGCAGGCCTTCTAAAAATCACACAATAGATTATTAAAAAAATTTTTCTAAGAGTATTTCCCCTTTTACAAAAGCAGATTAAAATTTATCTTGATGTTCACTAAACTTTTATGAAGAAAATTAGTTGGAAACCTTTAAAATGATAGATATTTCTTTTGTCCCCCTGAAAGCAAAAAAGAAAAAAGAAAAACCTTTAAAATTGAAATTCATTAAAACTAAGTTGGTGTAAAGAAACACAAATTCCCAAAGTATAATAACAAAACTAATTTCTTAGTCATTAAAGAATTCCTATATATCACAAAGTTCCTTAGTCAAAAAGGTGTTTGTAATAGAGAGATTTAGTTTCTATAAGTCAAGAAGGACATATCCAATTAATTTAGCCTTATCACAATAACAAATTTTCCTTAAGTATATATCACTAGAAATTAAGAACATTCTGGTATTTCACATAGTTTATAAATCTTCAAATTAACATATATAAATATATTCTTTAGATGAAACAGGCTTGAAAATCACACCCCTATTTTTTTCCCAAAGATTCCCATTTGCTGAATAGGAATTCTACAACACAGAAACTTTTTGCACAGAGTTATAAGAACTTTGCATTAATGCATTCCTATATCACTCTGCACAGAGATTCATTCGTCTCATCATTAATATGTGGAAACTATAAATTTAAACCAGGAATTTTCTCCAGCAATCTCAAATGATCAGTTTCCAGATTTTTTAATGATTAATCCCAGAATCTGCTAAAACATTTTCAGCTATATATAATTTTCATTGTAATTCAAGGTTGGCCAAAACAAAGTTTTGTTTGTTTGTTTTTCTATCTGCAGCTCTTGTAATTATCTGACTGCCAGTATTTTAAATCTTAGAAGATAATGGAATCATTTGCAGCATACATGATACAGATCTACACTGTCAGAGACATTGACAATTAATGACAGCATAAATACAAACAGAGCTCACAATTAATGATAGAGAGGGGGAATCAGAAGCTTGCTAGAAATCCCCATCATGAATGGGTATTATTAAACTGAGAAAAAGGGATTGGGGAATTTGCAAGGATTCAAGATCTGACAGAATAAGAGTAGGTCATTGGAGAAGGGGAGCCTTCCTTCATGCCACCAAAGTCTCTAACCAACTACCCTAGAGGGATAGGCCCTATGGGATTAGGTTCAGGCCTCTTGTCTATAGATGGATTGTAGCTGTCCTCAAGACCAGAGCTCTTAAGGGAAGGGGAAGGGGCGGGGGTGGAGGCAACAAAAGCTGAACAAAATTATCCTCCTCAGGACTAGAGCAAGCAAGGGAAAGTGAGGAGGGAAAAGATAACAGCAAGGTAAAATTTTCCTCCCCAGATCAAACCTTTTAAGGGAAAGGGGAGGAAGGAAGGAGATGAGGAATTGGGCAGAAGGAATGAAGGGGAAGGACAGACTCAGGCCCTTGGACAAGAAGGGAGGGTGAAGTAGAGGGAGTTAACCAGTACTGGGGGTGGTGCTGAAGCAGCTTTTTGAACCTTAAGGGAAGAGGCTCCTGCCTTTTGTTTTCCCTCAGCCATTTCAGCAAACCCATGATGAAAACATTCCCACTCCTGGCTACATGTATCATTAGCCTTTAAGCTTAATTTGGTTTTAAGATAAATGAACTTTGACCGATACAAAAGAGCCCTATTACGGCCAGCATAATTTGGGCTATCTTTAGTTAACTGACTGGCAATACTTGTGCCAACTTTCCTAAGATTGGTCTTCAAAGAGTACCTAATTAATGCAAAGCAATTTAATGTGAATTCATCCCCACCCCAAAACTAGCTTAAAGGGAATTTCAGACTTCAACCAAACTTGTAGGAGTCCTTTGGAAGCTAGGAATAGAAGAACTTACCTGACCCCATCTTGACGACTAGGAAAAATGAATCCTGAGATGCCTTTGGTATTGGCAAGGTGGGGTGCTGTTCTCTCCTAGTCTATCAGTTCCATCTGAGTCATGTCACCACATACCTGTCAACCTGGAAGTTTGGTTGAAGGAGGCAAATAGACTTGGTGATATGTAAATTCACATTGTTTATTCTCTAAAAGCTAGCAGATACATGATCATGGAGCCAGAAGGAAACTTCTGACTATCTGATACAAGAATGACCAGGCTTAAATCTGTTTTAGGACAATCCCAACTCAGGGTCTCTTTGTCTCTCAAATTTATGACTTCCATATATGTTTAATCATATTATGAGAAAGGAATTTTCTTCATTGGATAGGTGGTAAATACAGTAAGATAAGAGAGTTGATAAAGTATCAATTGAAATTGTGACCTGGGATATCTGTGTGTTCTTTATCATTAACATGCCATAACATAGTATGTGTCCACAAAACATTAAGATATGGAAAAAGTTCCATTATTCAAGATAGCGTCTTGGGGTTAAGAGTCACATGAAGAATGTTAAGCCAACCCCATCTGACTTTGTTGTCATAGGAAGAAGTTTACTCAGAGAGCAAAGAAGCTGTTAGGTCCAGGCCCTTCTCCTGGTTGATTAATTCAGGCTCTGGCCCTTATTAAAGTCCAGAAATGATATTATCAATGTTATTGTGAAGTTTATGATAAAGACTTTATTTATATTAAATAGTTTTTTCAAAATGGACTTTCTTCGGTCAAGTTTGTTAGTGACTATACACACACACACACACACACACACACACACATATACACACACCCCACAGTTTTACTTTTTTAAAAAAATTTCAGTTTTATTTTAAATTTCAAATTTTCTCCCTCCAATCTTCCTCTCCTCTAACCACTGAAAAAGCAAAAACCAAAACCCTTACAAATAAGTATAATCAAACAAAACAAATTCCTGCATTAACCATATAAAAAACAATGCTTCAATCTGCACCCTAAATTCATTCTGTCTCTGTCTGGAAATAGGTAGTAAGTTTCATCATGAGTCCTCTGGAACTGAGGTTAGTTCCATCATATTGATCAGATTTCCTAAATCTTTCAAAGTTGTTTGTCTTTACAATACTGTTGTTATTATGTAAATTATCCTCCTGGTTCTGCTTACTTCACTTTGCAACAGTTGATAAAAAATCTTCTCAGGCTTTTCTATAACCAAACCTTTATTATTTCTTATAGCACAATAGCATTCCATCACAAATATAAGCCACAACTTTGTTCAGCCATTTCCTAATTAATAGGCTCCTCTTTCAGTTTCTAATTCTTTGGTACAATGAAAACAGCACAACTTTGCTTTTGCATATATCACATCCTCCATTCAATTCAATAACTATCTACTGAGCAGTTTGTACATACGTTGAACTATGGAAGGTGCATTAAATGATGAAAAAAATGAGAAATTCTTCCTGCTGTCAAAGAACTTATATCTATATCCAAAAGGGGAAATTTGTACATATACACACAAATTTTATACATATATACATATATGTGTGTATGTGTGTGTGAACCATTTAAATAACAGTATAGAAGTGTTATGATTAATTCCTAGTATATATGACACAGACAATAAATACAATGGAATTCTAGCCTTTAGAATGAAGACAACTGGTGAAGTAAGGCCTCCCATTTGACTATCTAACCAAGTGCATTCTATTTCATGTTATGCTTCTCTCCTGCCTGATCTCTAGCCCCCTCTGTAAAGAGAAATGTTGCTTTCCACTCCGTGATGAACATTCTCTCATCTGGTTACACCTGCACGTACCAATGATTCTGAATCCCATTTTCCCATCATCCTCAAACCCTGCTACCCCAAAATCCCAACCAAGCACCACCAACCCCTTCCACTGTGCCCCCTGAAGTGCCTGTTCCATAGTCAACAAATTTCCTTCATCCTACTTTTCCTCTCCCATGCTTTTCAACAACAAGTAATCAGTGAAACATGGCTCCCTCCTGATGACACAGTCTCCCTGGCCACCTTTCCAGTACTGGTTGAACCTTTGTTTATTCACCTCACTAGTCAAGGTAGGAGAGTTGGAATATTCCTTGCCCTCCATTGCCACTTTCAGGTTCTACCCCTACTTCTATCATTCAGTAATCTCTCCTCCTCTAAGATCCATGTTATTCATATCTGCCACTTTATCAAAATCCAGGTAGATGTTATCTGCAGATGTCCAGATCAGTCTCCTTCCTCTCCAAGAGTATGGTACCTTGCTCATAATTTTTCTTTCCTTATTAGCTCCTGCTCTCCTACTAGGGGACTTCAACATATATATTGATTCTCCCTCAAACTCCCTAACCACTCAGTTCTTTAGTCAACTCACTTCTCATGATTTACTCCTCCATCTCACCTCAGCTGCACACATAGGTGAGCTTACTTTTGATCTTGCCCTCATCCACAAATGCACCCCATTTATATTCAAGAATTCTGAAATCTTATCTGATGAAAATCTGATTGCTATCTGCCTTTCCTTACCAAACCCTAGTCCTTTTTCATACCATGACCTCCAATCCCTCAACCCCTCAGTTCTTTCCCAGGCCATCTCCTCTGCACTAGGCACTCTCTCCTTTTCTCCATATCTTGACTCCTTGGTGAATCAGATCAACTGTGCACTCTTTTCTTCTCTTGAGTCCCTGGCTCCCTTATATCAACAATTGTACCTACCAAGCAAACCTCAGCTTCCGATGACTCCCGCCATTGGCTTCCTTAAGTCTGACATTAGTGCTGCTGAATGACAGTGGAGACAATCTCAACTCGGACCTCAATGCCCAGTTTGGATTGGCATTTGGTAAAAGGCAGTCCTTTTGCACGTCCTTAATTGACTCACTGTCACATTCTTCATAGCAACTCTTCCAAATCTTTGCATCCCTCCTCAAACTTCTCAGGGTTCCCCCTTCTTCCCCTCATCTGATAAAACTTTGCCTTATATTTTACAAAAAAAATTGCTGTGAACTTCCTTATCCCCTCTTCATTTCATGTCACTGCCTTCTGCTAATGTTTCTTCCTTCACCCCTATCTCACATGATGAGTTAGCCTTGCTCCTTATCAAAGACCACCCTTCCATAAGTGATCTCATTCTGTCCCATAGCCTCCAACAGACTGCCCCCTCTGTCATCCTTATTCTCTCACTTATCTTTAATGTCTGTCTACTGCATTCCCCTCTATCTAGAATCATGTCTATGTCTCCTCATCTCCAAAATACCCTCACTTGATCCTTCCATCCCCACTATCATTCTATATCTCTTCTACCCTTTGTGGCCAAACTCCTTGAAAAGGCCATTTACAATCGGTGCTTCCACTCTCTCCTCTTGCTCACTTCTTAACACATTACACCTGATTTTTGATTTCACCTTTACAACATCTCTCAAATATCCCTCCTTCTCTCCTCTGCAGTGCAGGCCCTCATCACCTCACACCTTGATTCCTGCAATATCCTACTGGTGGGTCTGCCTGCCTCAAGTCTCTTCCTACTTCATTCCATCTTCCCTTCAGCTGCCAGAAAAATTTTTCTAGAGCACAGGTCTGACCATGTCACTCTACCCTCCCAATTCAATAAACTCCAGTGTCTCCCTATCGCCTTCAGGATCTAATATAAAATCTGTTTGTTGTTCAAAGCCCTTCATATTCTAACCTCTTCCATGTGCCCCCACCATTTTCCCAGAATTTTTACAGCTTATTCTGCACCACGTGCTCTTTGATCCAATGACATTAGCCTCCTTGCAGTTCCTCAAATAAGACATTTCACCTCTTGACTACAGGCATTTTCTCTGTCTGTCCCTCATGCCTGGAATGTTCTCTCTCCTCCTCTCTGGAAACCCTCCTGGCTTCCCTGGCTTCCTTCAAGACCTATTTAAAATCCCATCCTTCACAGAAAGCATTTCTCAACCCTTCTGAATTCCATTGCCTTCCTTTTAATTATTTCTTATTTTTTCATATACATATATATAATTTTTTTGCTTGTTTGTTCATATTCGTTTGCTTGTTGTCCCTTTTAGATACTGAGCTCCTTGAGAACAGAGACTTTTTTTTTTTTTTACTTCCCAATCAAAAGGAGAATATTTTAATTTCCATAAGGAGGGATGGAGGGCCTGCCAGGGCATACCAGATCCATGAGGACAACCGAGTAATTGGATACCTTTTGAATATGACCAGCCCTAACATAGACAGATGCTTCTTAGGGTTAAGTCAACACAAAACAGACTGTCCCAATATTATATCATCTGTTAAGGAAGAGACAGACAGGCCACTTACCCTCCCCTCTTCTCCCCATGAGGGTTATTTTTCAGGAACTGGTGACCACACCTTGCATATGGAACTTTGATCTGAATTCTGAAATGGTTCAATCTAAAAAGCCGCCATTCCAGTAGAGATGGAAGTGTTCCCTTTGGTTCTGGGGAACCCAATTAGAGATCCTGGCTCTTTGTACCTCTGTACCTGAGATTCCACCTCAGTAAGATGGGAGGGTCTCTAAGGTTCTTTTTCAGTCCTAGACCCATGATCCTATGATTACATGATCCCAGAAAAACTGGTCATTTTTTTTTCCATCAGGAGTTGAATTTGAACACCTTTCTCACAATGCTGGCTGTTGGTGTTCCCATATAAACCTAGCCACAGGCCTAGCTCCAGGGTTTTCCTCAAAGGTACCCTGGGCTAGCCTGAAAACAGAGGCTATCTTTTACCTCTTTTTGTATCCCTAGCATTTAGCATAGTTCTTCACACAAAGTAGACATTTAATAAATGTTTACTGACTGACATTTCAGAGGAGAAGATATGAATATTTGTCATTTAGTTTGATATTAAAGAAAGAGAAGGCTGATAAATTTCTTGGTCCCACACCCCCAGCTCTACTTGCAGTAAGCAAGAGATTGAAACTATGGATCCAGGACTTTCATTTTGTTGTTCCATTGTCAGAGTACCATCGTTGTATTGAAAATTCTTTTTAAAATGTGTTTACTTTTCTAAATAGAGAGATAGAATGGCATGAGGAATAGGAAGCTGGCCTCAAAGTCAGGAAACAAGCCCTGCCTCTGACACATATTAGCTGTGTGACTCCAGGCAAATCACCTAATACCAGCGCTCAGGGCAACTCTCTGAAGACTGTACAATTGTAGGAGTAATGACCTTATAGGAGAAAATAGATAATAAACCAATTTATTGGGAGATGTCAATTTATAGTAAAACTCTACTATTAAGGGAACTCAGTTCTTAGACATAGATGAACCTATCCACAAAATAAATTTAAAAGAAGATAAAAAGATAAATAGAATTTTAGAAAAGTTAGATATGATAGATCTCCAGTGAATACTGAATGGGAATAGAAAGAAACATACCTTATCTCAGGTGTATATGGCATCTTCAAAAAAATCAAATGTAAATTGTATTATGACATTAAAAATCTCAAAAATGCAGAAAATCAGAACTATTAAATCTACTCTTTTCAGATAATAATGCAATGAAAATTCCATTCAATAAGGAACTTTCAAAGCATATCTTAAAAATTAATTGAAAACTAAATATTCTAATCCTAAAGAATGACTGGATTGAAGAGAAATTCATAGAAATAGTCAGTAATTTTGTTAAAGAAAATGACAGCAATAAGGCAACGTACCAAAATTTGTGGGATGTAGCCAAAGCAGAACTTAGTAGAAATTTTACGTCTCAATGCTTACAATAGTAAAAGAGAGAAAAAGCAAATCAATCAATTGGACATGTGGCTAAAAAAAAGCTAGGAAAAGAACAAATTAAAATCCCCAATTAAGTACCAAAATAGAAATCCTACAAATCAAAGGAGAGATTAATGAAATAGAAAATAAGAACAATTGAATTAATAAATAATACTAAAAGTTGATCTTATGAAAAAAATGAAAAAGATAAATCATTATTTAGATTTTTTTGGCAATTTATTTTATTTTTTCATTCATTTTTATAAGGTTTTGAGTTCCAAATATTTCCCTCCGCCCTGCCCTAGCCAGCATGCAGTCTGATATAGGCTATTCTTGTACAATCATATTAAACATATTTCCACATTAGCCATGTTGAGAAAGAAGAATCTGAACCAAAAGAAAAAGTCACAAGAAAGAGGAGAGAGAGAGAGAGCGCCATAATTCTTTCTCTAGATATAGATAGCATTTTCCATCATGAGTTCCTTGGAATTGTCTTAGATGATTATGTTGCTAAGAAGAGCTAAGTGTATCAGAGGTCATCTTCATACAATGTTAGGGTACAATGTTATACAATGTGTACAATGTTCTCCTGGTTCTGCTGACTTTACTCAGCATCAGTTCATGTGAGGTTTTCCAGGTTTTTCTGAACTCTGCCTGTTCATCATTCCTTATAGAATAATAGCATTCCACAATTTGTTCAGTCATTCCTCAATTGATGGGCATCTCCTCAATTTCTAATTCTTTGCCATTATAAAAAGAACTGCTATAAATATTTTTGTACATGTAGGTTGTTTTCCCTCTTTTATGATGTCTTTGGGATACAGACTTAGTAGTGTCATTGCTGGATCAAAAGGTAGGTACAGTTATTTAATTTGATTTTTAAAAAGAAAGAATAAAACCAAATTACTAGTATCAAAAATGAAAAAGATGAAGATACCACCAATGAAGATGAAATTAAGAGAAATTATAAGAAACTATTTTGCTAATTACATGCCAATAAAACTGACAATCTTTATTAAATGAATAAATATTTACAAAAATATAAATTTCCCACAGAAGAAGAAATAGAATACTTAAATAACTGTATCTCAGAAAAAGAAATTGAACAAGCCATAAATTAACTTCCTACGAAATAGTTCCTAGGATCAGCTGGACTTACAAATGAATTCTACCAAATGTTTAATGAACAATTAGTTCCAGTACTATGTAAACTATTTGGGAAAATGAGTAAAGGAGTCCTACCAAATTTCTTCTATGACAGAAATGTAGTTTTGATACCTAACCCAGGGAAAGCAGAAACAGAGAAGGAAAACTTTAGACCTGGGTGGAGAACCTGTGGCCTCAGGGCTATCCCTGCTTTAGACTAATTTCTTTAATGAACAGTGACACAAAAATTTTAAATAAAATATTAGGAAAAAGACTATAGTAATATGTCGCAAAGATCATATAATATAACTAGCTTGGATTTACGCCAAGAATGCAAGGCTGATTCAATATTAGGAAAACTGTAATAAAATATCAGTAATTAAAGCAAAAAAAAAAATTACATTTCTATCCTTAGGGGATGAAAAAGCTTTTGACAAAATACAACACACATTCTTATCAAAAATACTAGAAAGCATAGAAATAAATGGCTTTTCTCAAGATGAAAAATAGTATTTATCTAAAACCAAGAGCAAGCATTCTGTAATGGAGATAAACTAGAGGTCTTTTCAGTAAGATCAGGGGTGAAGCATAGATGTCCATTATCACCATTATTATTCAATATTGTACTGGAAATGCTATCTATAGTAATAAGGTAAGAAAAAAAGAAAATGAAGGAATAACAATAGACAGTGAGGAAACAAAACCACTCTTGGAGAAGATATGATGATCTAGCCTTAGAGAAATAACTAAAAACTAATTGAAACAATTAACAACTTCAGCAAAGTTTCAAGATATAAAAGAAAACCCATACAAATCATCCGCATTTCTATATATTACCTACAAACCCAGCAGAAAGTGGTAGAAAGAAAAATTCCACTTAAAATAATTGCAGACATTGTGAAATATTTGGGAGTCTACTTGCCAAGACATCATAGAAACTATATGAACACAATTATAAAACTATATGAACACAATTACAGAACATTTCATACAAAGACAAATCTAAGTAAGTGGACAAATATTAATTGCTCATGGGTAGACTGAATCACTATAATAAAATGACAAGTCTCTAAATTAATTTACTCATTCAATGCCATACCAATAGAATATCAAGCTACCAAACAATTATTTTATAGAGCTAGAAAAAAAAAAAGAATAACCTAATTCATCTGGAGGAACATAAGGTCAAGAATATCAAAGGAATCAATATAAAAAAATAAAAGAAGGCCACCTAGCACTACCTGACCTCACACTATACTACAAAGCAGTAATCATCAAAGCAATCTGGTACTTGGTAATATAGTGTTCATCAGTGGAATAGATTAGGTAAACCCAAAGTTCCCAGCTGTTGGGTTATGGACTCACTATTCAACAAAAACTGCTGGAAAAATTGGAAAACAGTCTGGCAGAAACTAAGCATAGACCAACATCTCTCACCATATACCAAAATAAGCTCAAAATGGGTATGTGATTCACACATGAAGAATTATATGAATAAATTAGGCCAGCATGAAAATAAATTACTTATCAGATCTATGGATAAGAGACCAAACAAGAGATAGAGAAGATAATAGAAGATAAAATAGACAATTGTGATTGCATGAAATTTAAAAAGGTTTGCAAAACAAAACCAAATGCAGCCAAAATTAGAAGAAAAAGCAGGAAATGGGGGGGAAAAATTCAAAGAGTAATTGGAGTATAACAATAACAGTTTGAAAATCTTTAGGAAACCCTTCATGTCTTATTCATGTAGTTATATTAGAAGAATTAATTTATATCTTATGTACCTTGTGTTTTTGTCTTAATTTAGGTTACTTTGAAATTCACCTCTCTCAAATTCTTTCCTTGGCAGGGAACATAGTTATTCAACTGCTTGAAGGACTGAAATTCTGCATTTTGTTCTGTTTTTCCCTTTTCTTCACGATCTATCACAGGTCCTGAAAAAAAGTGTCAGAAGAAAGAAGCTAAAAATGTTTACAGCTCTTGATGAAGATGTACCTTTTTTAAGTTCAGGGAATGCTACTTTTTCAAACATTATTTCTCCTGTGAGGAAGCATTCAGCACCACCTCATTTACTTAGCAGGTTAAAAAGAAAGACTGAAATAAGTTCATGCATAGCTGAGGGCTTAGCATTCGATTCTCCTATGGAGATACCATGTTCTGCCCCATCTGATTTCTTAGAGTATTCCTGTGATGCATTACCAAAAACATCAGCTTCTGACCAGTATGACCATGCCAAAGCATTAGACCTAACTAAGAAAGACTCAGACATGACATTTTTATTTAATAAACATGAAAAACTGGATTGGGAGGGTACAAAACCTTTCACTCTTTGCTCTTCAATTCCTCCCCCACCTCCTCCTCTTCCTCTGGGTAGTTCCTCATTTTCTAGTTCCTTTGCCCAAAATTCTTCAGGCTTTGGCTTACCTTTTGGTACCCTCCCTACTCCGAGTGTTCTTTCTGCAAACTCTCCTTTTGCTTCTCCTTCAGTCCAACATTCTGGTAACATTTTCTGCTCTCCTCCTCCTCCTCCTCCTCCTCCTCCTCATGATCTTCTTTCTCCTCCACTTCTTACTTCTTTTTCATTCTCTTCTCTTCCTCCTCCTCCTCTTCCTCCTCTTCCTGGTGGTGCTGCCTCCTGTCTTTCTAGGTTTCAGTCAGACTCATTTAAGATTCCAACATGTAGGAGAATGAATAAATTATTTTTAAAAGTTCAGGAAAGGTCTCCCTCCCCTCCAGAAGATGATGATTATGAAATCTCATCATTATTTGAGGGGGAAATGAAAACGGTTGCATCAAGTCATGGACATGTTTTTGGAACGAAAAATGATGAACAACCACCATGGTCACATCAACCTCCATCTTCCCCATCCAGAGATACTAGATCAGAAGTGGTGACTTCATCTTTTTCATTTAGAGCAAAGAGTTCCGTAGTAGAGGACATTATTTCATCAACTGCTAAGGTAAGGCAACATGTTTTAGAAACATAAATGAACTTGGGTATTATCTGTATAACTATTAACATGAAAAAGTTCTTTTACTGACTTTATCTTTGCCTTTCAGACACAAAAACACCAGACTGATAAGACCTACAGAGAAAGTTGGTTGAGTGGTATTAAAGAGAATTTGGTGTTTTGGAATCAGATTTTTCATCTTCAGAGTGAGGTATCTGTCTTTCTTATACATATTTGAACCTCTAGGCTGTTTCTAAATAAGTTTTTAAGAAGGTCAAAAACTTTAAATGTATATGTTTTTGAACTTATATGATTTTCAGGTTTCTTTTCAGTTTTCGATATGAACCATAGCCTTTGTTTTGAGTATAATCTTAAATATATAATATATACATAAAACTATATGTTGTGTGCACATATATGTGCATATATGTATATAATGAGTATATTTTTCCATGCATCATCTCTTTAGACTATACATATCTTTCCAAATTAATAGCCGTCACAAACATCCTGTAATAAACAGATGAACATTCTATACATTCAAGTCCTGTACTGGTAATAAGGCCTAACTCATTAGCTATAATTGTTAATTTTATTGGAAACACTGATGATAAGTGATTGACCACACCAGTAACATTCTAAAGATCCAGACTGCATAAATATCTATCCTTTAACCTATGTCTCTGTATGTCTTAATAATTTTTTTTGGTACTCTGAACCATCAAGAATCCTTCCGTTTGGATCACCCTCAGGATACCCTAAGTTTCATATGAGCCATGTAGAGGCTTCTAATAATTTATATAACGTGGATACTTAGACATTAAACTTGAAAATGTTGATATATCTAAGAACATTTATGGTCCAAATTCATTTTTTAAAATCAACTTTACTATTGATCTACCTTCTTATTTATAAATGCTATCAGGAATTTAACTTTTGTAGTATTCAAAAAATTATAATGTGGCATCATATTTTTAGTAGTGAGATTTATTGAACTCTATTATGCATTTTAACACTAAAAGAATACAAATTTTTAAAAATCTTGATTGAGCTAAAATATACAAAATTCATCACTTTTTTCGTTATGAGATGAAATTCTGTCATTCTTTATTTTTCCCCTTAATTTTACAGGAAGGCTTTTGGAAACTTAACCTTGAACTTGGGCTTATTTTAAACCTGAATGTGAATATTTTAAACAACTTTCTTGTGGAAAAAGGCATTCAATCCCTAGGTAAACTCATTCCTTTTCTAGTACTCATCAAATGGAATGACTATGTTTATATTAACTATAAAGGAATTTTTTGGTGTTCTGCCTTCAGAATAAATGTATTTGTGTGCTTACCTTTAAAACCTTTAAGTGGTTAAATACTTTGAGATTAGTCAAAGGATTAACATTGTTAAAATCCTGATTGTATTGTTAGGTGGAAGATAACGATACAGCTTCAAAATTTTGTCTCTTGAACTTAAAGGCCTCAGTTGGGGAGAGGAAGTGTGGTGTAGTGAAAAGAGGGCTGGATTTTGTGTTAAGAGGATCTGCATTTAAATTCTGGTGGTACTGCCTGGGTGATCTTGAGCAATCCCTTCATCTCTCTAGGCTTCAGTACTCTCAATTGTTAAATGAAGCAGTAGAACTAGATGATCTCTGATGTCCTTTCCAAATTTATGGTCCTGTGATCAAAAGAAAGTTAATAAAGGGAGATTGGTAAACCACTAGTCTCCAGTCTAAGTATAGACTTGGCTTAATTTCACTACTTTTTAGGGAGAAATGCTGAGAAGTAATAGCCCAAAATGATATCTGAATTTATGTCTCTATATGTGATTGATCAATAAGTGTCTATTAAGCTCTTGTTAGGTGTTAGATGATGGCAATACAAAAATGAAATAATTCCTGTCCTCAAGTCTACTGGGGGTGCGATACAACATGGACACAAAGATCACCTGAGAGGAGAAATCATTAACATTTGTGGGAACAACGATGTCAGGAAAGGCTTCATATAAAATATGACACTTTTGGAGGCAAAGGCAAAAAGGGAGGCAACATTCTAGGCTAGGAGGCAACTGGTGGTACAGAGATGAGAGAGAGCCAGAATGTTAAGTCCTAAGTACAGCTAGCTGTCCGGTTTAGATGCCATGTAGAGTGAGTGAAGGGTTCTAAATCTGTAAAGATAGGCTGGACCCAGATTGAAAGGGCTTTAGATGTCAGATTGACAGTGTGTTGTGGGTTTGTTTTGCTTGACTCTAAGTTCTAACAAGAACTCAGAGAAGGTTCTTTTGGGGTAGAGGTAGAGAGATACTGAGAAGTGAAAGGCATCAGTGAAACATTTACAAAGCAAGAAAATGTCAGCCTGAGGAGATTGTATGTTATCCTAAGACTAGAAAGCTGCTGAAGTTTTTGAGCAGGAATATGACATTGTCTAACCTGCTATTTCAGTGATATTAATTCGGCAGATATATTGAGCATGAATTAGAGAGGGAAGTTGCAGGATGCAGGAAGAACAATTAGGAGACTATTACAATATTCTATGCCATACTTTATTAGGGCCTGATCTTGTGAGAATATGGCAAGAATAGCCTTTATTATACATTAAGATGGTGAGACCATATATGGAGTACTCTTTTCAGTTCTTGGTGCTACAGTTTAGTGGAGATATTAACAACTTCAAGCATGTTTTGTGGAGGGCAGCTGGAATGATTTAGAGACTGTAGACAATGACACTATTTTCAATTAATGGAATTAAAGAGGAGGAATGTGATAATTGTCTTCAAGTATTAGTTGTTGTTGAGTCATTTTCAGTTGTGTTCGACTCTTCATGACCCCATTTGGGGTTTTCTAGGCAAAGATACTGGAGTGGTTTGCCATTTCATTCTCCAACTCATTTCACAGATGAGGAAACTGAGACAAAGAAAGTTAAGTGACTTGCCCAGTATCACATAGTTAGTAAGTGTCTGAAGCTTGATTGGAAAATGAGTCTTTCTGACTTAAGGTCCAGCACTCTATTACACTCTGCTACCTAACTATCCTTCAAGTATTAGAAAGAATATCAACTTGAACATGGATTAAGCCTTTTCTACTTGGTATCAGAAGACAGGACAAGGAGTAGTAGATGGAAGTTGCAATCAGATTTAGACTTGATAAAAGTTTTCCTAATAATCAGGGCTTTCCAAAATTGAAATAGATTGTCTTTGAAGGGAAGTTAGTTTCCCATCACTGAAGGTGTTCAGAGATCGGTTTAATGACAACTCTAGGCTATTATAGAAGATATACCTGGTTAGGTATGTGTTAAACCAGATGAAGGCCCTTTCAGGGCTGAGATTCTGGTACTGTGTAAATCCCAGACCTCACAACTAAGCTAATGAAAACTTCTTTGAGTTTTACCTGCCATCAGCTTTTCTGTCTCTTATATTCTATACTAAAAATTGCAAAAGAATTAGATGAGTCTAGCCATGATACCTTATGACTGAAGGTAGTGCAAAACTGACTTAATGTCTCTTGAATCCCTGAGGCTCATCTCTAGCAAATGACCTTGAATTCGACTCAGTCCTCTACTTGTTGCTAACACCCTCATGTTCATCAAGGTGCCTAGATCCACCTAAATGTTTCTGTCCCGTTCTGGATAGAAGATTGGACATGGAGATGGGAAGACCTGAGTTCAAATTCTTCCTCAGAGACTTACTATAGCTGTACTGACCGTGGGCAAACTCTTCAACCTCTTTCAATCTCAGTTTTCTCATCTGTAAAACACGGAATAATAATAGCACGTACATCACAAGGTTCTTGTGAAGATCAAGTGAGATAATATAGAGGAAGTGCTCTGCAAATCTTAAAACTGCATAGAAACACCGTTACTATTAGCTACTATGTCCAATGTTTACTAATAAAATAAGACTATCATTAGGAGAATAAGGACTTAGTCTCTAGTCCTCGACTCTCTGTTTTGGCCCCAAACTTTCACTAATGTAACTCAGAACTTACTATAAGAAGTAATCGTCAGAGAAGCTGGCAGTGCCATCTTCCTTTATCCTTACCTAATTGTAGCCTCATTTTTACATTCTAGTCATTCCAGGATATGCACTACTCCATGCCAACCCATCCTCACAAAAAAAAAAAAAAAAAAAGGGAAGCAAAACCCAGCACAGCATCTGACTCCGTGTAGATATTCCATACTGGTTTTCTTCCACCCCTTCATGTGGGTGTGGAGATACTTCCAATGCATTTTTCCAAGACTGGTCAGCATAATTACTCTGCCCACTTTCATTTGATATTCTTTTTGTTTACCTTATTGTAGTGAAAAATTGACAGATATTATGAAAATGTAGATCCTGTTGGGAAGAGCTCCTCCTTTTCCTCTCTTGCCCCAGATGGGTCCATTTTACTAGCCATTTACTTAGCTACTCCCCAAGGTCCCATCTCCATTCCACATGTTCTACCTTTTTGCCTTTTTCTCCAGCCTCCAACTTTCTCTCTTTACTCATTCCATATCTTCTGTTGCCTATCAGCTTCTCTCTGTTAGTTGTCTCATGCGTTTGATGATTCTACCTCCTGGGTTTTCTAAAACTATCCCAATTTCAGATATTTTGAACTATTCACAAGTGAGGGAAAAAAAGACTTTGTCAGACCAGTTGGACCAACCTGAGTTTCAGAAATTATAGTTATTGTACTTTTGGTCCTCCTTAACTGATTTTGTAAAGGAAACAACCAAATAACAATAACATACTTATATTCAGTAAATATTTAATGTGCGTGATAGGCTCTGTGCTAGGCATCAAGGAAACAAGGGCAGTAAATGAAGCAATCCATATTCTCAAGGAGCATATATTCTAATGGGATACATAACAGGTAGCATATGCAGAATACAAATCAGTACAAAGTGGCTTGGGAGGGATTGTTCTAGAGTTGGCAGGATCAGGGAAGGCTTCATGTAGGAGGTTCTACTTGAGCTGCACTGTGCTAGGCACTGGAGACGCAAAGGGGAAATGGTCCCTGTCTTCATGGAGTTGACATTTCACTGGAGGAGACAACACATACGTGTGTTATTATATGAAATATAAGGTAATTTGGGGTAGGAAATGATAGCAGCCATGGAGAGGAGTAAGGAAAGGCTGGAGCATTGAAGGAAGCTAAGAAATTCTACGAGGTGGTGGTGAGGAGAGATTGCATCTTTTGGCATGGGGGAAAGATTGGGCAGAGGCAGAAGTAGAAGATAGAATGCTGTGTGTGTGGAACTACAGGGAAGCCATTTGACTGCACTTTGGAAGGAACAGGTTTAGACTCTCATAGCTAGTCAGTCCCTCTTGAAGTGGACAATAGAGGGAAAAGAAGTGACCTCTCCTTCACTTCCATACTGAGCTGCCACATTTAACTATGAATCCTTCTCACTGGTCCCAAGGAAGAGTCTAGTTAAGGAAGAAAAAAACTATCACCATTAGAAAAGCCTTTTCCATTTCTGTACAGTGAGATTGCAGTTTAAAGGCAGGGTTTGGCAGAAATGAAAAAGCCTTTATACTTTTAGAATTCTTTTTCACAATCAGATCAAAGCAGCTCTAGTATTCGTTTGCTTTTCTAAAAAATATAGCAATGATGCTTTTGCAAACGACTTTGGAAGAGTAGGTATCATTTTTAAATTATAATTATTGTCATTGTAGTTACTTTAAATTTTTATTCTTTATAATGATAATTTATTTAGTTTTAACAGTCACTTCTTTAAAAATTTTGAGCTGCGAATTCTCTCCTTGTCCCTCCCGCATCCACTAAGAAGGCAAGCAATATATCAATTACACATGTGAAATCGTGCATAACATATTTCTGTGTTAAAAATGTTGCAAAAAAGCAAGAAAAATAAAGTGAAAAACATGTTAAGAAGTAGATATTTTAGAAAATAATTTTTTAAAGATTTTACTATGAGTCCCACCAAAGTTCTGTTTTGATTTAAAGTGAAGACTTCTTTACTTTAAACTACAAAAATTTCAAGATCTACCTTTGAACATGTAATCTTGGACTCTTTCCTAGATGTTTGAATAAGATTTTCTTCTTTAATAGAAAGAATGATTACTCAAAGCTCTTCCCTTTCATCATAGATACATGATCTCAAGTATTTCTACAGTTTTATACCAAGTGATCTATGATTTAATCAATGTGGGAACTTCTTGCACAAAAGCAGATAAAACCATTCCTCCTTAATATTCAGTTTTGTGAGTTGCTATGACCAAAAAAATCATCATTACCTTTTGGGTAATTAGACTCTCTGAACTTAACTAGACTAGGTCTACAACCAACAAAAAACCCATCACCAGGTCTATAATCAAAGTCTTTTAACTTTGGCAGAACCAACCCAAGCTTAGCTATCTCTGTGGTGATGTAGCATAGTGAATGTCAATTTTGTATATTACTCTTATTTAGTATTAAGGACATTAAATTAAATGTATTCTGCAGAATACTGTTTCTTTATGGTGTTGTTCAGCATATTATTTCATGATCCACTAATATGTCTTCATATTTTTAGTGATATTAATATTCCCAATTGGAAATGACTGTTAGGACTTTTCTTTTAGGTTCCAAAGGAAAAGAAGATGTATTACAGTTAATTGCCACATTTCTGGTGCTACAACTCATTCGAACTAAGCTGGAGCTAGAAGGGATAGCTGTCAAGTCACTGAAGAAATTAGATGACACTGCTTACAGGTATGCTTTAGAGTCAGTATTGAGCAGTCAGCCAACCAACAAGCACTTACTAAGTGCCTGCCATGAACTAGGAACTCTGCTACCTACTCTGCTAGCTACAAATATAAAGAATGAAATGATCCCTCTTCTCAATAAGCAACATTGATTAAATTAAGCTTTCGTAAACCTTTCTACAATCTTAAGTATATAATGGTCTTTGATAGAGAGGGATTTCTAGAAGATATGTATTGTGACTGTTAATCACCAAATTGATGGTGGTCAGATACAGTTGTCCTTTCCCTTTCCTGACACCTCTGGACTAGATGATCTCTAATGAACTTTCCAGATCTAAATTCATGGTATTACAGTTCTTCTATTAGAGAGGCTTTTCGGTAAATTGTTTGTGTCTCCATCCCTCTACTTCTACACTTATTCTACTACATCCCTCTATTCTTACTTATTTCCCCAATCTCTACTCATAAGACAGTATTAAAATAAGACTAACAAGCTGCTTCTATTTAGCTCATAGAACTTAGTACAGTGCTAATCATAATTTAAAAAAAAAACTTTCACCCCAAATAGCTGTCGTTCTTTCTCCCTCTCTCTGCTGTCACTGTAAAGCTTCTTGAGTTGCATTCATTTTAGATATCTATTTCCTTAGCTCCTATTCATTCCTCAACCACTTTATAATCTGGCTTCTGTTATCACCACTCTACAGAAACTGCTTTGTCAAAAGGTACCATTGACTTCCTAATCACCAAAACTAATGACCTATTTTTTAGTTAACATCCTTTTTGACCTCTCTGAATGAATAGTAGGTGCTCAATAAAAAACATTTTGATTGAGGAAAATAAAATAATCAAGTATATTGCTTTCAAGGACATGCAGCAGATGTAATAAGAATGATTAGGTCAATAAACATTGGCAAGTAGAGATCTTTTGGAAATGTGTTTCAATAAATGATTGGGAATTGGCACATTCTATTGCTCTATACATGTACTATGTAAATGAGTACTTGTATAATCCTTGGAATCAATTTTTCTTCTTAAGTAGGTGAAACATTTTTCTTATAGTCTTATGTTATTAATGGACTTTGCAAGCAGCATAGTGTAGTTTAAAGAGGACTTGAGGTAAGCAGGGACCTATGTTAAAATCCTGTGTCTGATACTCACTATGCTTTAAGACCATGAGCAAATCATGTAACCCTTTACAGGGTTATAGTGAGTCAAATGTGATGATGTCTGTAAAACACTTTGCAAAAGCAATATTAAAGCAACATAGAAATATTAGCTATTCTTCTAACATCATATAGAGATAAATTTTTATGTCCAGAACTTTATCCCGAATATTGTAAAACATAAATTATTTAGGGGTGTGTCCTTTTTAGCTTTCAGCAAAATCTAAAGTCTTAAGTAGCAAAAATGGAGATGGATAGTTGAGGCTCTTACTCAAGTGCAAGTAAAACATTTTGAAACTTTTGGGGAACCAGGGGTGGTCAATTGCATGTAAAAAGGCTGAAATTGACAATGAACCCAGAACCAAAAAAACCTAGGGAACCATTCCCCACCATTCATTTGCATAGATCCAGCAATTTAGGATATGCACATGCAGGTTACCTTTAGGTAGGGCAAAGTCCTTCACCAAAGTAACTGAGCTCTGAAATGGAGATTTGCCAGACAGAAGAAGCTGCTTCTGTCCTTTTTCCTTGTGGGAGATGAGAGCAAACTGAAAAACTGAGTCCTGAAGGAGAAGAATCAGAAAGGCTTTAACAAATCCTCTGCTAAGGATCTCCCACAAGGACAGCACTCTAGCTACAGAGCACAGTGGCACCCAGGCAAATCTTAGGCTAGGGGCGGTAGAAATGAGAGCTACCTTTCAAAAAGTTCACCATAGGAGTTAGCACATTGACTCATTCAGTGGAGATGCAGTATCCTAGAGGAGCAAGTCCCATTGAGGTCACTATCCAACTGAAGTTATGTTTTCTGGGTGGAGCTCACCCAGCCTCCTCCATCACCCTACACCATACTGTTAGTGACTTTCAGGAGGCCTGGAGAGAGAAGGAGCATTAGGCCCTGTACTTCCTAAGTTCTGAATTGTGTTGATCACGTGTGCTTTAAAACTATTGTAGCTTAAGTTTTTGTCTGCTCACTCCACCTCTGGACTCCATGTTTGGAGGATGCTTCAGGTTGGGGCAGCTAAGTGCCTCAGTGGATTGTAATATTGTGTTTGTCCTTCTTTCTCAAAGAAGACCATGACATCAAGATGATGACATAACTTGCAGATGGCTTTGATTTGAGTGAGGGAGGGCTGTGCACGGTCACTGATCTCACTTTCTCCTGCAGAGTCATCTAGGTCCAATGGCCTGATATTAATCAGGATGACTGGAGATGGCCCAGGATGCAGTGCAGGACCTTGGCCATTTTAGGCTGAAGTCTTACCAGATTCTCACTTTGAGTGAGATACACCCATTCAATGAATAGGCCTCTTTAATTAGTTACTCAAGGGATGGCCCCTTTTAGTAAAAGAAAAAAAAAATAACCAAAAAATCAAACTGGGAGGGGAAGACCCTCAGGGTTCCTGGGTAAAAGACAAGTGCAATATGAATTCAAGTAAAGAAAGAAGTCAGTAGGGGTTGGAACAGTCTGGGAAAGATTAACAGAGAAGGTATTATTTAAATTTGGCCTTGAAAGATTGTAGGATGTGGGGAAATGAAAAGACCTTGGAGGGATGTTCTGGGCAGTAGATGTGGCAATATGTACCATGCCCAAAGGACTATAAAAATGTGCCAGGGACAAGGACTAAATGTGCAAGTATCATTGTTATTATGAAGGGATATGAAGGACAGACCAAAGAATTTTGTTGTCTCAATTAGTTGTTTTTATTAAATGTAAAGGTAGTATTCCTAATGTTTTCAATTATGATAAGATTTCTTCTAATATAAAATGCTAGGCCACAAGGCTGGTTTCTTATATAGCCATATTTTGAAGTTTAATAGTTCCATTTATTCTCAGTTCCTGTGCCAAGTGCTGGAGTTTTGATTCAGTAAAGAAAGCAGTGGAATGGGTAAGAAGAACAGAAGCGCAATATCCATCTCTTTGCTCTCGGCTTGAGTTAGGTAAAGATTGGGACTCTGCCACCAAGCAGTTGCTGGGAATTCAACCAATAAGCACCAGATCTCCTCTTCACAAAGTACTTAATTACAGTCAAGGCTAAAGTCTGTCAAATTGTATGTGAACCTTTTTCATGTTTGGGTATGAAAAGTACTCCACTTTGAACAGAAAGTTACTAAAATGTAATTTAAATTGTGATTATATTCAGCTTATAAGGCAGGCATTTGAAAGTTAGATAAAATAAGCTACTTCATAATAAGCAAATGTCATCTGTTAACAATAAAAAAAGAATAATTATGTTATAGAAAATTTAGTACTTACTTTGATATTGTCATGTGATTAATTCTTTGAGTACTTAAATGCTTAATCTGAACACATAAACATTTCATGTTGTCACTAAGTTCATCTAAAGGAAATCATTGTTTTCTGAGTTCAAAAAGGAATATTGAGTATGTCATATTTAGGTCTAAGAACCAGAAAATAAAAAATATTCACTCTATGTGCACAAATTCAATGAATATAATAAACTTGACATCTGAAATAATCTAAGCCTTTAGGATTCTTCAGTACTTTCACATGATTTAATTTGTCCCTCAGTGAGTTATTCAGTTATGATTTAGTAAGTACTACAAGTATGGTCACTCTCATCTTACAGAGAAGAAAGCTGAGGCTCAGAGAAGGTAAATGACTTCTCCTAGCAAGTGGCAGAAATAAGACTTCAATCCTGGTCTTCTGTTAGACAATGCCTTATGTTCAAAAATTTTTTTTAAAATCCACAACTCTAGATAAAAACAAATAATCAAATAAATATACATATGAAGAAAGTAAAATTAATGTTTTCATAAGCCTTTAGCATTTAACAGGGTAGAACTAAATAAATAAAGACAAAATTTTAATATGCTTTTTTGTAATTAATCTTTAGTTTTCAGCATTCACTTCCATAAGATTTTAAGTTTTAAATTTCTCCCCCTTCCCAAGATGGCATGCAATCTTATATAGACTCTACTTATACCTTCATATTAAACATATTTTCACATTAGTCATGATGTAAAGAAAAATTAGAACTAGTGGAGGGAACCATGAGAAAGAAGAAACAAGACAAAACAATAAAAGAAAAGGAGAGCAAATAGTATGCTTCCATCTGCATTCAGACTCCAAAGATTTTCCATGGTGAGTCTTTTAGAGTTGTCTTAGATCCTTGCATTGCTGGCTAAGTCTATCAAAATCAGTCATCTCACAATGTGGCTGTTACTGTGTACAATGTTCTGGTTCTGCTCATTTCACTCAGCATCAGTTCATATAAGTCTTTCCAGGCTTTTTTGAAGTCGCCCTGCTCATCATTTCTTATAGCACAATAGTATTCCATTACATTCACATACCACAACTTGTTCAGCCATTCCCCAATTGATGAACATCCTCTTAATTTCCAATTCTATGTCACCACAAAGAGATGTTACAATATTTTTGTATATGTGGGTCTTTTTCCCATTTTGATGATCTCTTTAGGATACAGACCTAGAAGTGATATTGCTGGGTCAAAGAGTATGCACATTTTTATACCACTTTGGGCATAGTTCCAAATTGCTCTCCAGAACAGTTGGATCAGTTCACAATTCCACCAATAATGCATTAGTATTCCAATTTTCCCATTATCTTCTCCAACATTTGTCATTTTCCTGTTTTGTCATGTTAGTCAATTTGATAAGTATGATGTGGTACCTCAGAATGTTTTTGATATTCTAATTTTGATATTACTAAGCAATAGTAATTTAGAGCATTTTTTCATATGGCTATAGATAGCTTTAATTTCTTCCTTTGAAAACTTGCCTGTTCATATCCTTTGACCATTTATGAATTGGGGAATGATTTGTATTCCTATAAATTCAACTCAGTTCCCTATGTTTTAGAAATGAGACCTTTATCAATCACTGGCTGTAAAAATTGTTTGCCAGCTTTCTGCTTCCCTTCTGATCTTGGTGGTATTGGCTTTGTTTGTTTAAAACTTTTTCAATTTATTGTAATTAAAATCATCCATTTTGCATTTCATAATGTTCTCTATCTCTTGTTTGGTCATAAATTCTTCCTTTCTCCATAAATCTGACAGGTAAACTATTCCTTGTTCTCCTCGTTTGTTTATAGTAGCAGTCTTTCAATCTAAATCATGTAGTTATTTAGACTTTATCTTGGTATAGGATGTAAGATGCTGATCTATGCCTATTTTCTGCCATACTATTTTCCTGTTTTCCCAACAATTTATGTTAAATAGTGAGTCCTTATTTAATATGCTCTTTTGTGTGTGTTCACTAATAGGTCTATCTGAAGTTCCGTTGTGTTTGGCCTTATTTTCTTCTTTCATATCACTGTAGTCATAATGCATGCAGTTTGATTTTGCTGATCTGGCTTTGGTGTAATGGATACAGAGCCTATCTCAGAGTCAGTCAAGAAGACATGAGTTTGAATCCTGCCTCTGACACATCTTGGATAGGTGACCTTGGGCAAGTCACTTAACTTCTCAATGCTGCATGTTTCTAAGACTTTAGAACTCTGGGACTGGATTTGTAGAACAAGTGCCAATAGACATTGGCAGAGGGAGCTTCCTTCTTGGGTTTTCCCCAAACCAATGAAATCACATTTATAATTCATGGTCAGCAGCTTGTCTAAAAATATGGAGGGTTGTGTGTACTACAAAACCAAGCAGCCAAGAAAGCCAGTATGATCTTGGAATACATTAGACAGGCCTATCTAACAAGAAAGACCTGTGGCTGGGCCCAAGGGCCTGTGGGACTGAACCCCTCTTCCCAGGGGCCCCTTTCAACTGTAAACTCATGCATTCCTACCTGATTCAATCTTGGGGAGCCTGACCTCCAAAGACAGGAGACTAGACTCCCTTTTCTCACATTTTCAACTCCTTAATGCCCTTTCATGATGCCCTGGGAGAAAATTACTTAGTTTAGTTCGTGGTTGTCCCAAAAAGTAGGGAGCAGAACAGTACTCAATGTAAAATATGAATCAGTATTTCCTACACAAAAAAGAAACCCTTAAAGATACAAAAAGCCCACAACTCTTCATGAGAGGAATCCTTAAAAAGGGATTCAGTAAATTATGTGCATAATTATGTACCCCTGGGAGGTTGATACTTCAACCTCCTAAGAACAAAGCAAGTAATATTTCACCTCGGCCCTGCACAATTTCCCTTTATGGCTTTTGGCAAACCAGCCCAGGACTTGGGCCCATCTTCTTGTTGATGGTTGTCTTCCATCTTTTTAATTTTTAAAATACTGCACTTAAATACCAAAACTTTTTTTTTAAAGCATTTCCATGAAAGCAGGAGAATATAAAAAAGAATCTACATGAAACCATGAATCTTCATTTCATGCTACTTGCTTTAAAAAGAAAAGTCTATAATACTACATTTTACTTTCAAAGGTATAACTGCATGTCTGTGCTTCCTTTGGAACTTTCTTCTGTGTGGTTTAAAAGTTATTTCAGTCGTGCTTCTCTCTATCTCTGCCTCTCTTTCTCCCTCTTTGTCAGAGAAGGTGAGTGACTTGTGCACTCTCTCCTCTCCAACCCTCCCATATCAATTTAAAAATCAAGAAGGGAAAAAAAAGTAACAAATAAGAAACTAGTACTAATGGCGCACAGTTGTAACCCTTCAATTCTAGCCTGGGAGAGCCAGTCTTTACAATAAATAAAAATGTAGTGCTAAGAACTAACTCTAGAAGATATTTGGTGATGGGGCCTTAAGGCCTTTTAACATCAAAAGCTGCTGCTTTTAAATAAATTCATTTTAGGTTAAAAGTCATTTGGAAATTATAAAAAGAAACCCAGTTTCCAGCCTGGGCAAGATAGGGAGGTCCTCCTTTAAAAGAAGAAAATTTTAAAGTAAAATAAAAACAAACATAGTCAAGCAAAATGAATGTATATCATAGCCATGCCCCAAAATGTACATTTCTTTTAGCACAGTGCTCTATCCCCTTTCTGTGAAAAGGTTGGTAACATGCTTCATCATAGGTTGTCTGGACATAGTTGTTTATTATGTTGATCAGAGTTATTAAATCTTTCAGCTATTTTTCTTTACAATGTCCTTGTATAAATTGGTCTACTCTCTACTCTACTCTCTCTCTCTCCACTCTGCTCTACTCTCTATCACTCTACTCTCCATCAAATTCATACTACTCAGGATTCTTTGAAACTGTGTTTTGTTATTCCCTACAGTGCAATAATATTTCATTTCATTCATATACCACAATTTGTTCAACCACTCCTCAAATGAGGGGCACCCTCTTAGATTCCAGTTTTTCTTTTTTTCCCTTTTAATTTCCCTTCAGCTGGAAGTTTGTTTTGCTTACAGCTGTTCCCTCTCTATTGTTTTCCTTCCTCCTTTTCCTCCGATTTCATCCTGTTTTTTTGTCCTTGTCGAGTTCGATGTATTTCTATACCCAATTATATGTGTATATGGGTTCAGTTCTCCTTTGTACATTTCAGATGGTCAAATCAATGTGATGTTTAAAAAGTTCTGAGAGACAGAGTTTTGGGGTAAATTAAAATCATTTTAGTGACTACATTTGGAAGGCAGTCAACAAAAACAGGTTCATTGTCCTCTTGACAGCCAAGAGACCAAACCTGTTGAACCTTCGATATTTATAAAGATTTTTGGGTGTATCATGAAGATGAAAATCACCTTGGATTGGTCAAGAAGTAATAAGAATGAAAATTAATAGGAGGTAGGCTATATTATAATGAGGATCTTTGGGGTATATGACCTGGATCACCCACATCTTGGTTAAAGAGACATCAATTTCCATATTACCTGACAAAAGGGAGAATACACATTTTCCCAGATGTGTCTGAGTAAACACAATAAGCAGAAATTCATCCATTATCCCAAATTTTGAATTTCTTTTACTGTTTTTGATTTACAGCTTTAGTTTAGATCAGTGTTTGAGAGAGATTTTCCGCCCTGGATGATTTCCGGATGAGTAAGTAAAAAAGGGGAAAACCCTTAGTCCTAATTCATTAATTTTAGGTATTAATACAAGAAAGAAATGATCATTTCTCTCATCATCAAAAAGCAACTCCACCACTTTATCCTTTCTCCATTAATGTTTTCCTTTTGTCCTCCCTTCTCTTTCCACTCCTCAAATCAAATTGATTTGGCTCAGAAGAAAATTATTCCAACCTAAGACCCCCACTTCTCTTGTTTTTTTCTCATTTAACTCCTTCAATACCCTTTGAACACACTGAGGTTCTGAAGGAACCCTTGGTTTTTCTCCTCCATTAAACTGTTAGCGTGATATCACCATACACCTCCTTCCAGTTGAACAAATAAATTTACTTTTCTAGGTTTCTCTTGACTTTGTGTTTATATTTCAAAGTTTTATTCAGCTCTGCTCTTTTCCTCAGGAATGCTTAGAAGTCCTCTATTCCATTAAAAATCCATCTTTTCCCCTTGTAGCATTATATTCAGCTTTAAAGGTAAAGTTATTCTCTTTTATCTTTTAAAATATTATATTTAGGATCTCTTCTTGTTTATGGTAGAAGCTTCCAGGTCTTGTGTGATCATGACTCTGGTCCCTTGTGATATGTGGTATGTGAACTGCTTCTTTCTGTATACTTACAGTATTTCAGTATTTTATCTTTACTTGTGAGTTTGGGATTTTGGCTGTGATATTCCTGGGAATCTTCCTTTGGGGGTTTCTTTTAGGAGGTGATCGATAGATTCTTTCTATCTTTACTTCTAGTACATCTGGGTAGTTTTCATTTCCTATTTCTTGAAATATAATGTCCAGGATTTTTTTTTGTGGGGGCCATGGATTTCAGGGAGTTCAGTGATTCTTAAATCATCTCTCCTTGACTCATCTAGGTTGTTTGCTTATATATATGTTTATATATCTTATATAATTATTATTATATATAATATATAATGTACATATCAGATATCTTAGACTTTCTTCCATTTTTTCAGTCTTTTGATTTTTGTTCTAATATTTCTTGCTGTTTCATGGACTCATTAATTTCTATTTAGTCTATCCTAGTTTTCAGGAAGTCTGCTACTTGTTTACCACTTTTTCTTCTCAGATATTGATTCTCTTTCCAATTCTTTCCTCAAGTGCTTACATTTTTTTTTATCTCTTGCTTCATTTCTTCTAGATCTTCATATAGTCCTTGTTAATAATTCCTTTTTTTCTTTTGAAAAAAGTTGCAAGTCCTTCTTTTGAAGAATCTATATTTGCAATACCTTTTCTACTAGTTGATGTTTTCTTTGATTTACTCACCTTGCTAGTTTTAATTCCTGACTTGTGTCTTTGTTCCAGGGCCAACCTTGTTCACCTACTTTGGTCCTGTTTGGTCTTACCCGTAGTCTTCTGATATATATCTCTTAGGCTTTGGACCTCTTTAACCTTTGAGGTGGAGTAATGGCTCTTCAACACCCTCTTTGACATCTCTGGACAGTGTTAGGTACATCAGAACCATAGATTGTCTTGATCTGAGCTTTGATTGCACTGGTCGCTGCAGCACTTTCAAGATCTCTATTTTGGGGCTGTCTGAGTGCTTAGGGGGTCTTTCTGAAGCATGCCCTTTGTTCTTGCTGCTCTGGACCTAGATGATATAAACATTTTTGATTACTGTCACCTGGAAGACTATAGGCTTCTTTTTCTTCTCTTGCTCTGGTTTTGCTGGGTACCATAGTTTAGATGGCTCTGGAGGTAAGGCTGGTGGCCTTGCACAGCCCTCTTTCACTCAAAGTCAGCTGCAAGTCACATCATTTTGATGTCATGGTGTTCTTTAAGAAGGACAAACACGAAAACAACAACCAGTTTAGTAAGAACATTGATAAAGCTGAAGACGATCTAAAGGAAGGCAATCAAGGTGGATTCGTGCTAAATGTGGATCAGTTGAAGGAACTGTGGATTAATTTAGCCTGGAAATAGTTAGGTGGTACAATGGATAGAGTGCTGGGCCTGGAGTCAAGAAGATCTGAGTCCAAATTCAGCCACAGACACTTATTAACTGTGTGACTCTATGCAAGTCATTTAACCTTTCTGCTTCTGTATCCTCAACTATAGAATGGGGATAGTAATAGTTCTCCTTCCCAGGGTTGTTGTGAGGATTAAATAATATATAAAGCATTTAGTAGAGTCCATGACACATGGTATGCAATGTGTGCATGTTGTGCATGTGCATACACACATATCTAGATACATACATATATAATTAGCATTTTTGTCTTAAAGTATCTGAAGATCTGTCATGTGGAAGAAAAGAATCAAAAGTAATGGAGTTGAAGTTGCAAACAGGACAAATCTAAGCTTGATATCAAAAGAAAAAGAAAACTTCCTATCAAAACTATCCAAAAGTGTAATGGGCTGTTTTGGGACATGATGGGTTTCTTCTCACTTGAGAACTTTGAGCAAATGTTGGATGACCGTTTGTCAAATACATTGTAGGGCTCTTTGTTTTTGTTTTTCAGGTACCAGTTGAACTAGAGAACCACTGAGAAACTTCCCTGAAATTCTGTAACAATGTGAAATAATTCTGATTTTTATTAAAGTAATTGTGTCTATATTTGTAGGGACATTTCCAAACACCTTAACCTGAGATTTCTTAGGTACACTCAGTTCTTTAATTTTATGTCATGATATCTTGGCTAACTTCATTTCTTCCTTGAATTCCTTCAGTGTGCCAATGAATTAGTTCTCTTTTTCTGTTCATAGGATTTTAAAAATAAAGCGAGTTGGGTCATATTGTCCTATTCATTTTAATTCCAACTTTTGGTGATAGTTCTCCAAAAGAGTAATTCTTTGACAAATTAGTTTCAATGCTAGGGAAGGAAGAGGTGAGAGCCCATAAACAAATCTTATGCCTTCAAACAAGATCCTAGAGAATATTCTTTACAGCTTACCCAGAGGAATAAAGCAAGGGATGCCTTAAATCTCCAAGTCTGCATCCAATAAAATATGGGGGAACGGGGTAGCACCTCACAAAAATATCCTCTCAACTTTCCCTTTTGGTATAGGAAAAGTCTCATCCCTTGAATTTCTATAGTCAGTCTCCCTCATTTTTTGGCAGTCTAAAGCAATGAGGGAAGCAAATCACTCTCTGTGGCCTCTACTACCAATCTGATTTAACTCTTAATTCTACTGAGACAGTTTCTTGACTAAGGCATGAAGTACATTCAGTGAACCATTTTAATTAGTATTCACTCAATGAATTTTCTTCAGTATTTCTATCTTTAGGTGTCTTGAATCTTTGAGATGGTAAATAAGGAAGTGGCCAGAGCTACAATATCCCTTCATATAGCCCATTATCCATTTTATTGTGTCTTGAGGTGTAGCTTCATTTCTGCTGTTACTTTTGAGTATATTTCTGCTTTGCCTTAATTACCCTCTTCCCTTAATATTTCTTTCACTGCAATGGATTTCTTTTGTTCATTTCTTTGAACACTTACTCCTAAAAATTTTTTAAAAGAGTTTCTGATAATTTTATTATTTTGGGAATTTTTTGATGTCTTAGAGGATCTCAAGAAACTAATACCTTAAATGAGATAATCTGTAAAATTATAAGAACCTTAAAGCACTTTATACATGCTACAATTGTTATCCTCCTGGAAATTCTTTTCATATAACTAAGGATGATATGCATTTATTCTGTACTGCTTCTATTAAAGTCCTATTCCAGGGTCTCAGAGGACATGCAGTTCTCAAAAGTTATGCTAGTAAGTGCCTAGGTCTGGCAGGTCCTAATAAGCTGGAATGACTTTGTCGTAGGATTTTCTGTGCCTTGTACATTTATTCTGTTTTGTAGGGAGGTGGTGTGTGTTTTCCATGGGTCTGTCTAGATGCAATTCACAGGGAGGCATGAACAGATTATCTCTAGAGTCTCCTCCACCTACTCTCCTCAGAGGGATATTTAGATTCTTTCTAGGAGTGGAAGCAGGGGCTGGCCACTCTGCTGTCCTCAGAGAAAGGGTACTAGGTTGGAATTATATCTGCCTGTCTAAGGAAGTGTTGAGGAATTAATTTTTAGGTTCGGCCTGAGCCCATGATCAGTATGGGAAAGGCGTGCCTCAAGCCATATTTCAAAAGCTTAGTTCCCTTCCCTCAAACTCCAGTTTTTCAAAGAATACATGTAGGCAATGTTTATCACCCTGTTTATCCAAACGAAATCTCAAACAGAAACCAGAGAAATTACACAATTGAAAAAACACTAGAGAATACAGAGTAAAGGTCTTTTACTGGAAGCAAGATATTTCAGCTCAGTCAAGAGTCCCAGAACTTATACAAGGAAATTCCCATAAGTATCCACTGTAGCTAGATGGGTATAGGGATATGATTGAGGTGCTGGTTTCTCTACATGTCAGCTTCTTCCTGAAGTCTTAAGATTCTTTTAGGGACTTGAAGAGAATCTGGAACCATGTGTCTTCTCTCAGGAAGCTAGAATCCACAAGACCAAGCTATCTTGTCCCTCTCAAGCTCCTCACCTCTAACCCTCCCTCCCTCAGGCCCGGAGCTTTGACTAATCAAATTATACCAATAAGAAACATCTTATGCAAACAGCTTTTGCCCTGTGGATTACACTTACATTTGATTTTCCCTCTGAGATTGCATTTGGAGTTGTGGAAAGTATGGTAGCTCTAGAGTGATCCCTGTATACCCTAAGCCTTGGTTCAAATAGTCAATTTTATGGAACTCTCCCCTCACTTAAGGAGACTGATTACTCAATGCCCTGTGTACCAGTATCAGCAGTGGGCAGAGTTGTCTAGAGCTAGAGAGAAGAGAGATCTGGGCTCTTCCGGCTTCCGCTTTCAACAGAGAAGCAATGCCATTTCATTCTTTCTCCAAGTCCACAGATGCAAAGTCTGGGAAGAAGCTGACATATAAAAGTAGAAACATCAAGGAATTTCTTCTTGGGTGAGATCAGGGACTCTCTCTTTTGTTGAGATGAGTTATCCTGATCCCAAAAGGAGACCTCCTTCATTCTTTGTATTGTCTGGTATATATTCTCTGAATTCTGTTTTACTATTGACTTGGATAAATGGATTTACTTGCTATTTGTTATTTGTATTCTTTGTGGAACTGGCATTTGATAGGAAGGAAGTAAAACTCTGGATATACACCTTGGATGCACTCCTTTCCTGTTAAAGAATAGTAATTGGTAGCTTAGTTTGAATCTAAAAATTACTTTCCCTAGAAAGTATATAAATTTATATTTATTACAAACCTACAATGTTGCTAGGCAATGTACTTTTAACAGTAAGGGATATAAAAAGAGGCCAATATATTTACAAACAAATATATACAAAGCAAGTTAAATACAGGATAAATAGAAAATTAACAGAGGGAAGTTAATAGAATTAACAGAGGGATTGGAGAAGGTGGAATTTTAGTTGGGACTTAAAATAAGCCAGGGAGGTCAGTAGTCAGGGTGGAAGAGAATGATCAGGCATAGAGGATAGCCACAGAAAACGTCCAGAGTCAAGAGGTGGAATATCCTGTAACTTGAGATCCTGCAACTTGAGAGTGTCTTAATGTCCTTTTCCCTTTATATTGAAATACCATACAACTTGTACCAAAAGAATTGCTTTTGTCCCCCTTTTCCTGTGTTCCCTGTCACTCATCTTCCTCATCCTGTGTCATGACAATTTTTCCTTATATTGCAAGAAGCGAGCTTCCTCACCGTTTTTGTACTTATCTTGTCCCTAAATCTCCAAACCCCATAAGAAACCCCCAAATTACATCATCCTCCTACAGGTTTTTTTGTCTATGTAAATTTTTTTTTCCTACATCAGGGCCTTTGTTTAGCTCCTTGCTAAATCTCAGGTCTACATGCTTCCCACATGTAATAAAGCTCCCGATGAAAGGCTAAGAGAAAATTGTCTAAGTGAATTCTTTCATATCTGAATCGGCTCTCCCAACTGGCATCTCAAAAGGATGATGATGTTGCCCTATGCAGTAACAGGGAAGGGCACCTAGGTGTCCAAGTGGATAGAATGCCAGGCCTAGAGTGAGGAAGACTGGTCTGAGTTCCTATCTGGCATCTGATACTTCCTAGCTGTATGACTCTGGGCAAGTCACTTAACCTTGTTTGCCTCAGTTCCTTCATCTTGTAAAATGAGATGGAGAAGGAAATGGCAAACCACTCCAGTATCTTTATAAAAAAAAAACACCCCAATGGGGTCATGAAGAATCCAACATGACTGAACAACAAGGAGGAGCTGGGACAGTTTAGGGGAAAAGATAATGAGTTGTATTTTGGGATGTATTGGGTTTAAGATATCTGAAAGGTAGCTGGAGATGCCAGAAAGAAATGAGCAGAATTTGAAGCAGGATAGGTAGATCCGAGAGTCATCAGCATAGAGGTGGTAATTAGATCCCATAGGAGTTAATGAGATCAGTGATACATATAATTCTAGCTCGGTATCCCCTCTCTGAGGATAGAAAATGACCAACTTCTGGTCCCAGCCTACTGCTTTTCCCCCTTAGCAGGAATCAAGTTCTTCTAAGCAGAAGGGTAGTTAGAGGAGATGCTAGAGAAGTCTATTCTTGCCTCCCAACCATTTGCAGAGAACCTAGAGATCCTCAAACCCCTTTAAAGATGCCAGAGAACCCTGTGGGGATGAGATGTAACCTATCTTGTCTTTCAGGCAGTGGAGCCAGGATTCTCTTAAGTCTTCACCTGTTTCCTCATCTTGCCAATGAGGAGGTTGGAAGAGATGACTTTTAAGCTACTTCCCTCTCTAAATCTAACATTCTAAGTTATTTAAGCATTGGAACCAGGCTTCATTGGCTTTGCATCCTCCTCGGCGATCCAGCACCCAGCATTTCTTCACTTCAATTTCAGATCAGTAGTTTCATCAGATTGTTTTTGCCTATATTTGTATTTCCAGAATTTAGCACAGTACCTGCCACCTATTTACCTAATCTCTATTAATGTTATCGTTTCTATTACTCTAGAACTTGTTTGTATGTAACTGTTCTCCTGTTATCTCCCCCATCATTAGCCTAGGAGCTCCGCCAAGCCAAGAATTCCTGCTTCGTTTTTCCAGAGCTTGGTCTACTTCATAAGATGCTTATTGACTGACAATTTAATTATTTGGACTGGTTCAGTGAAGGCAAAGCTCACTCCCTATACTTCCTGGGCACGCAATAAACATTTGTTGAATCTAATCTCCTAGCTCCTATTACTCTGGCAATTCTCAATTCAGATGTTACTACCATTTTAAAGGGTTAGCCAAGTGAAAAAACCTCCCAACCACTCCTCCCCCGCTATTGAGGGGCACTGGACAATATTACTATTTTAATGATTCACCTTCATAATTATTTACACTAGTGGGAAACCAACACAAACTACAATCATTCACCCAAACCTATTTCTGCTCCTGTTCCCAGGCTCTTTCGGCTCTGGTTATGTCTCAGCAGCAGGCAAGGGGGTAGTACTTCTCGGGTCACCTCGTTGCTTTAAGAATGTCGGGGACGGTGTAGGGACCAAGGGACTGAAGGAGTCTGCAGTGGGCAAGACGTTTAGAGTATCTAAGAAGGATGACCTCGGGATCAGAAAAGATGACGAAATATCTAAGTTTCCTGGGAATGCTCCAGAGAAGCGCTAATGCAGCTGGACAGAGGACAGCAGAGAAGACAGAGTGGGGGTGGGGAGGCACCAGCCATTCAGAGGGCAGGCTGCGGAGACCCTGGCCACACCCCTCCGCCCTAACGGCCTTCCACAGACCCGCGAAGTTAGCCCCGCCCCGTAACCCTGGGCAAGAACCTTCCAGCCCCTCCTAACTGTGACGACGGCGAACCCGGCCAGCCCCGCCCCCTCAGGCTCCCCGGGCCCGGGGCGGGCCCACTCAAGGGCCTGCTCTGTTCAGCTTCTTCCCCCAAAAAGACCCACCGTCGGCCCAGCTGTTCTCAGTGAAAAGCTCCCCCTGGAGATCCCAGCCTGTTGCCTCACTCCTCCCGCCCCACACGACCCCTCGAAAGAGCCCCAGGCTCAGCTTCCTCTCCCCAGCGGATTAGCCCCACTTTTCTCCTCCTCATTCTCCTCCCCCTCGGCGGCCACCCGCCCCTCCCGCTTTCCCCGCGTGGTCCTCGCGACTCCGCCTTCCCCTCCGGAGTTTCTCAGTCAGACCCGCCCCCTTTTCCATCAGCGTGCACGATGATTGGCTCGGACGAGCCGCCCCTTCCTGGGCGGCAGAGTCTCTCCCATTGGTGCCTGGTCTCTATGGCGTGGCTCTGCCGTCCAAGCCAATTGGTGACGGCCGCTGCCCCGCGAGATACCCCGGAGAGGTGTGTGTCGCAGCCACTTCTGCTCTGTCGGTTTGAATTCCGACATGATGGCGGCGGTGGCGGGGACTGGCGCTGTCAGTGCCGCTGCCGCAGCTTCGGGCTCGGAGAGCTGTAGCGAGGACGCGTCGGGCGGACTGGGGGAGGAAGCGGGAGGCCCGGAGAAGGACGACGTCATACGGGCGGCCGAGGCCGTGGGGGAGAGTGAGGAAGACGAAGAGGATGTGTTCGAGGTGGAGAAGATCCTGGACGTGAAGACCGAGGGGGTGAGTGAGGGCGGGAGGGAGACTCTGGGGCCTGCGGAATCGCTGCCGCGGCCTCGCCCTCCCCAGAGGCGGTGGGCCAGGCTGGCCAGGCTCCCTCCCGTTGAAGGGCCTCTGAAAGGAGCTGGTCCTCGCCTCTAAACCCCTTGGGCTCCGCGGGAGTGGGGTGACCTGGGCGGGGGCGGGAACGACAGCTGCTGGGCCTCGACCCCCTGCTGGGGCCTAGACCCTTCCCCTCCCCGCTCAGGCCTGGGAGGGTCGAGCCGGCCCGGCCTCCTTCAACCCTTACATCCGCCGGGAGCTTCCCGCTCGCCGAGCTCTCCCGTGAATTGTCGAGGCCCATCTCTGCCCACCCTCTCAGGCCGGGAAGCCCCCTTTGCCGGGGCTGACGTTGGCGCAGTCCTGTCAAGTCTTTGGGGGCGTGGAAGCCGGGAGATTGCTAGAATGGCCGGAGCTGGGATAGCACCGATGTGCTTCTCTGTGGGCTGAGTCCTAGACCGAGGCCAGCGTCCTGCAGAAGGCTGAGGTCATTTCTACCAGGGGGCATTCCGCTGGGAGCTATTGAGAGTTGGGACGGTTCCTTTTTTCTCGAGGGGGAGCGAGTGTCTGTATCCCCAGCCCGTAGCACAGTGCCCGACCCAGAGAAGGCACTTATTAAAGTGCTCGCTGACTGTCTAGGGTTCATGTGAGACAGTGAAATGGAAATGAGAGTTTGCAGTGGATACGGGTGAATTACGTGGTGGGGGTCGGGAGAGAGGCGTAGGCTGTCAGAAATGTACAAAAGGGACAATGAGAATATGGCAAGTTGACTGGGAGAGTTGATGTTTTAATAAGGCCTGAAGATCTTGCCGAAAGGAATAGATTGGAAATAGCACTACAGATAAGGGTTTCCATGGAAATAGCAATACAGATAAGGGTTTCCATGGAAATAGCAGTACAGATAAGGGTTTCCATGGTGGTGTTGCGGGGTTCAGGGGTTAGTAGAGTTAAGATATGAAATATTTAAGGCCTGGATGAGGACTTTGGCTTAATGTTAAGAATGATTCTGAGTAGAGGAAGTTTGGTTTTTAAAATAAAATGATGAGAGAGGAGTGGAAGATAATGACAGTAATACTTGCCTATAGAATGGAATAGATTAAGGCCTTGGTAAACATTTTGAGGAAGTCACGGAGGGTTGAAGGTGTGAAGCAAAAGTCTATATGAATGAATTATTCTTAAGGGGGAAGAACAGACTTTTAATCTTTATAAATTATAAATGATAGGGTAGCACAGCTAATAGTTAACATCTCTTCCCTACCTCTCCCTCCAATTCCTGTGGGATTTTTCTAAACACTCATTTAATTTAGTGCTATTATATGCTGCCTTGTGTTTTCTCTTTCTTTCCCCCTTGCCTGGAACACTTTCACTCCTAATCTCTTCTTCTTGGCTTTTTTAAAATCCCAACTAAAATCCCACCACCTATGGGAAGCCTTCCCCAACCACTCTTACGTCTAGTGTCTTGCCTCACTTAATTATTTCCCATCTGTCCTGTATCTAGCGGTTTTGTACATATTTGTGTGTTGTCTTTTCCATTAGATTGTAAATTTCTTGAGGACTGGGTTGTTGTGTGCCTCTTTTTGTATCCTCAGTGCTTTTACGCAGTGCTGGCACAGAGCAATAAATGCTTGTCGACTAAGTGAAGTAGTCTGATCTGACTGGAAGACTGGCAAGGCAGTTTAGGAATCAGATTGTGGAGGGCCTTAAATGTCAAGCAAGAGGAGTTTGTTGTGTGTTTGGTAAGCAGAACGCTTACCAAATGTGTTGCGATTATTATTCAGGAACCTCTCAGAAACCGAAGTTAGAAAGGGGTGAGAGAGAGAGAGAGACACTAAGGCCTTGAAGATAAACTAGGAGGCTCTTACAGGAAGGAATTCAGACAAGAACAAAGTTAGGGCAGGAGGACAGAAAGGAAAGGCAGATAGATGCTAGATAGACTGGAAAGATAGGATCGACAGAACTTTTCATTGTTGAAAGAAAGAAAGGGAAAAGAAAGATGAGGTTGATCTGAGGAGCCTGGGACCAAGAGAGGGTTGGTGCCATTGACAGAAGTTTGGAAGATAGAACCCTATGGTATTTTTAAAGTCCACATATCCAGACATTTCATTCAGAAAGCTGTATGGATCTAAAGTATCACACACATACAAATTTCACTAACAAATTATTCACTGCACAGAGTTCTCAGAATCCTCAGCGTAACTTTGTACACATTTGACTGCACTTCGCGTTTCATTCTTGAATAAGTGAATTCAGGAAAATAACAAGTTTACAGAGTAATATTTTATCATACTCACTGTAGAATTTCTGTTAATGTTTTAGGGGTGCATGATTTAAATCATAGCATATTAGAATCTGAAGTTTTATTGAGACTATCAAATTGCTTTTTGGACAGTAAAAGGATAGTGGAAAGAACATCATTTGAATTTGAAGATGGAGGACCCAAGTTTAAATTCCATCTCCTCAACTTAATTAGTTATGTGGCATTTATGTTCTAAACCTCAAGTTACTCATCTTTAAATTAGGGACAACATTGCTATAATCAATGCATGTACAATACTTTGTAAAGTATAAAGTGCTGTATTATATAAATGTCAATTTATTATACTACTGAATTTAAAGTAGGTATGTTTACTTGATAAAATAGTGTATACAAATTTCCTCATTTGATTATTGGAATTTGGTTTAAAAGCAAATTGGAAGTTGCATGTAATAAATCTCAGAAAGGTATACCATAAAGACATAAGTTGATCTTGGTCTGAAGTGTTTGATTTCAGGTCTTTTGATGTGTTAGGAAATATATGCAATTTTGTATGTAAGAGTGTGGAATTATTTTTAACTTACCTGATTGATAAGTATAAAATAAAATTTTTTTGAAGATCTTTGACAATAATTGTTGGGCTTCCTTCCTTATATTATTGAACATTGCTCCTCATATAACAGTTAAGTTATTTTAAACCTACAAAGCAGCTGCCAACATAAAACCAGCCTTGGCTTTAATAACATGAAACACAGACATGAGAAAGTAACTTGAGTACAGTTTATTTGTGGGAATTCAGCTGCTGTTTAGTACTCCTAGTGTAGCTGTCATGTGTTTTGGGGTTTTATTTTTTAGTTATTCCTTTGTCTATAAGCCCAATATTGCCCTAATAAATTGCTTCCCTCCACTGATATTTGATGAGTTCTAAATAAGGCAAGAAGAATTAATAAAAAGGAAACATTGACCAAGAGGAAACAAAGTTATCCTTTGTTGCAAGTGATAGAATGGTCTACTTAGAAAACCCCAGAGAATCCCTCAGAATTAATTGAGAGGAGCTACAGTAGAAGTTCAGGAAACAAAATCATAAAAATTTTTAGCATTCCTATATAATGTTAACAGATATCAAGTTAATAGGCTTATATATTTTTGCATTGATTGGTTAAATGTATTTAGAATGTATTTATGATTTCGTGCTTTTTTGTCCAGATTTGAGTGCCTGTGAAAATCTTATTGATGACGGTGTTTTAGAAAGTCCCAAATTAGTAGAATCTCAAACCTCATTATAATACTATACAGTACTGTGACATTGTAGTTGTTAGTAAAGCACTAGATACAGTGTGGCTAGTGGATAGAGTGTTAAGCTTGAAGTTAGGGAGACCTGTGTTCAGTTTCTGCCTCTGATGTTTAGTAGCTACACCACCCCCAAACTAGTCACTGAACATCTATGTTCCACAAATAATTCTTTAGGACTTAGTTATTACTTCTATTTATCTGTCTATCTATCTATTTATATATTATGTATTTTCTGCTTCTGGTAGAAGGGATTCTCATATTGTGATCTTTCTCAGATGCTTCTTGGAGTATTCCTTTAAGGCATCAGTATAATAAAAATGATCATTGAGGCTTATATATCACTTTAAAGTTTACGAAGTATTTTATATATGTTATGTCATTAAAGACTCAACAATCCTTTAATGGTGATAGTATCTCATTTTATAAATGAGGAAACTGAGACTGAGGGAGGTTAAGGACTTGACCATGTACTTGCAGATGTTTGGAATGGAACTTAAGCAGATGGTTGAGGGGAGAGGAGGGAAAGAAATGGTGTACAAAAGCTCAGTTGGGAAACAAGTACAAATATTTTAGGGAACAGGGAAGAAAGTGGAAGGGAAACCTGAGGGAGGGAGAAGTAAGGAAATAAGACAAGGTAATTGAGTAGTAAAAGGGATCCAGCAAGATTTATAACTAGATCACAAGCCTCAACTCAAACAACATTTCAGTCTGCCTAGTTATGTAATTTAGGTCTGACACGAAATTCATCAAAAATGGATTTTAAATGTGTACAAATGTTTATATGGATGTGTAATTCTAAGAAGTTAAGTAACTTAATTACATTCACATGATTAAGTCATCAAGCCAGTTACTTTACGTAGGTTCTCTTACTTCAAGTCTATATTCCTCTATTAATTCATCAAGTTGTTGGTTTGTTTATGCCCCCCAAATATTAACTTTATTTTGCTAATTTGAAGAAGCAAGTTTTTTTTAAAGGGGGAAAACTTCATGGAAGTTAAGAATATACAATTCAAGAAAAAGATCTGTTACCCTCTTTATATTTAAACCATTAAGATATGAACAAAATTTGTACCCTTGTTTCAGAAGTTAATTTGGTCCAGCAATATTTTGGAGTTTAAATTATATTAGCCTCCATGATGCCAGTAACATATGACTTACCTAAACTTTGTATCCATCCCCCATTGCCTGGAACACTGATTTGCATACAGGGTTGCTTAATAAATGTTTGTTGATTAGAAGTAACTATTAGAAATAATAAAATGTTGGTGCTAGTTTGTGCTATTAGTATTAAAGTCATAAACGCAATAGAAGACAGTAAAGAAAGGATCACACAAGAAGGATAAGGTGTATGTACTTTGATGGAGGAAACATAGAAAACATAGAAGTATAATAGGAAATCTTTTGGTAGGGAGAGGGAATGGTAGGGGATACCACTCTTGGGAAGTGGTTAGCCACTAGTTGGTTAGAAGCCTGGATAGTAGGATGAGGTTATTGCAAGGAGAAGGGCTTTAGCACATTTGAATACAGAGACCTTGTTCTGACCATAGTGCCAGAGTGAGGTGTGATCCCTAGTTTGGTCCATACTCTCTTGAGAAAAATGAAACTCATGAGTTCTGTAGTAATTACAATTGTGATAGGACTTTAGGGTATCCAGGGCCTTTTCCCCCCATTTTCCTTCACTCATTATGTTTCCTGAACCCCTCTCAAAGATCTCCAGAGTTAGTAAACAGGTACTACCATGGAAATTTTCTCTTGATAACATGCAATATGTTGTTTTAGATAATGTGTAGAATTACAAACTTCCATTTAGAAACATAATTCTAGTTTAGCTTTTGTCATAGACTAAGCAATTATAATTTGGTAGGTGATTTTACTAAGGAATAATAAGCAGATAACCTTGGTTTGGCATATTTTTTATTGCAGGGTAAAGTTCTTTACAAAGTTCGATGGAAAGGATATACTTCAGATGATGATACTTGGGAGCCAGAAGTTCATCTTGAGGACTGCAAAGAAGTTCTTCTTGAATTTAGGAAAAAAAATTGTGATAACAAAACTAAGCCTGTTAAGAAGGATATACAGGTATTATATTTTCTTTGTTGTGCTTGTCCGTATTCTCTGTGCTTTTCTTTATAGCTTTCTATTATTTCTAAGTAATAACTACTTACCAAAAACAATTTACAAGAAAAAAACTCTTTTGTCAGAATTATAAGTATATATTATATAGACATTTAAAAACTGTCCGGAGAGTGATTTGTCCTAGATGGCACTTTTTCTTCTAACTCCTTAAAATTTTGGCTATTTTATTGTTTTCAGCATCATGAAATGAAGGGAAAATTCAAATGAATCAATTTCTTCATTGTTAACAGATTTAGGAAAAGAGAATAATGTTGAAACTGACATCCAAAGTTCACGTCTTTGAATTTGTTATTCCTGCAATGCCTATTCCTGTGAAATTAAGCTATTTGATTCATATGAGAAAGTACCTATCATTGTTTCAGTGTGACTATTTTAGCTTTTGTTTACAACTTTAAACATAACTTCTTGTAAAAAATAAGTTCACAAACATTTTTTTCCTTTTGAGCTAGAGAGAGGGACCTTTTGATTGTTTCAATAAAGAATCTTCTACTTTTTTTTCAGTCTTTCTATTCTAATTTTTCTTGTCTCAAAGAGTCACTGACTTCTCTTTGGTTTGTTCTAATTTTCAGGGAGTCCCATTGCTTGAATAATATTTGCTACTCTCTCTTTTAAGCTACTTATTTCAGTTATGTTATTAAGATCTTTTATTTCATTTTTTTACAGCCCTCCCTTCATTTTGTAGTCCTGGCAGAAAGGCCACTTTTTTCCTTTGACTCTCTGCTTACATAGTTATACAGTTACTTCTCTGGGAGGAGAGGTATAGATTTGCATAATTTTTGACACATCATATTTTTCTTTGATTTTTCTCACCTATCCATCTGTAGTTACTGAATTGTGGCTTTTTCTAGGACTTGGCTTGACCTTCTGTTACCCTTTTTCCTGAGAGGGTAGTCTTCCGTTTGCTCTCATCTTCAGTTTTTCTACTCATTTCTATCGCTTGCAGTTCAAACTCTGCCTTGAGATTTGAGGTTCACAATGCTGGATCTTCAGAGACTTCTACATCTTAGGACAGAGGATAGGGGACCTCAGAGCCCTTGGGCCTGGTATTTTGTGGTCTGAGTTTTGCCTCCCTGTGCCAGTTAGTTCCTCCACTGCTGCTCCCTAAAACTTCAGAGGTCTCCACTCTAGGGCTTTCTCAGAGCTGCCCTTTGCTCCTGGGGCCTTTGGACAAAAAGCTTTGTTGGTTGCACCTATCCCTGGCTAGTTTCTGGCCACAGTGAGAAGTTATTCTTAGCTGGCAGTGGCTTTGCTGGAAGTCCCCTTTTCTTTTGCACAAGACTGACCTCTTGTGCTTTTCTGCAGTGAAAGAAGGCGCTCTAGTTTCTCAATCATTGTTCATCCTGGTGTAGATTGCAGGGTTTTCTAGAGTAATTATGAGGGCGTGGTGTGCCCTTTGACCTGAAGTCTCGATTTTGCACTTCTCAAAGGACTTCCCGGAGGATTTGGCAATGAAGTGTAGCGGGGGTGTAAGGTTGGAGGTATTGATTTAGGAAACATTTCTGTCAGTTGTAGTGTACCTGTCCAATTTTTGCTAATTTGTGGCCTTTCCAATTTTATCCTTAAGATGCTGTCCACATTGACTTTACTTAATTGAATCTCTTACCAAGCTTTCTGCAAATTTGTTTTCCCTTCTCCTGTTTTTGTTGAATTATGAGTTTATATTGCTCATTCCCTTCTACTCTCATTTTCCTTAAGATCACAAAAATAATTATGGTCTAAACCATTCTTCAGCTGTTGTCCTAATATGTCTACCACCTGGGAGCAAGGCAGGTTTGCTGGCTGAGTTAGTTTGTAGGATCTTTTGATCTCATTGAAGTAATTGTTTCTTAAGAAAGTGTTAATAGCCTTTGTCAGTATGTGTTCTTTTGTACTTTTCCTATTTTTTCCAACTCAAATCAGAGTTGCCTCAACTGCTTGCTTAATATATTCTTGATTAGTGCTAGTTTTGAGCTTTGTTTTAACAGGTAAATTAGTCTTTATAAGGATAGCTTATACATATCAGTAACTGTTAATTTCCTGTCAAAATGTAATCAGTTTTATTTTATAATGTTATTTGGATTGAACTATTAGAAGTCCCAGAAAGTGTTATAGTATAACCTCATATATAATCTTCTCCCACTAAATAAATCCCTGTAGAGATTAAATATTATTAAGCCATAAAAAAGAAAAGCCTCTGCTCTAGGGCTATAACTTCCATGCCTAATTATGCTAATTATCTCACCCAAGTAAGCCGTTGGTCCTTGAGAAATAGAGATTGAAAGAGTGTGGACAACCCTGGGTGTGTCCCATTACCGTCATCGGAAAAGCAAGTTTGAGTTCACGTTCTGCTGTTTAGGGTCAGTAGCATCTCCATGGCCAGCGCATGTGGAGAACAGTATGTTTTGGCAACAGTGAGCTGGTATTACAGAGTGTACCTACTGTATTTATACTTGACTTAACTGGAGGGTTGAGTGACTGAGAATCTGATCAGAAGATTAGCTAGAGACTACTGTAATCTAGACACTAACATTCTGAGAATTATACTCATTCTCATTACTCATTGCTATGAGGATTTTTGTTTTGGTATTAGGTTTTGATAATTAAGTAACATAGTTTCCTTTGTTAACTATATTTGTACTACCATTTACAAACCAAAGATAAATTTCCTCTTGGCAGAGAATAAAAGTAGTTTTACTTTTTCTTTGTTTCCTGTAAACATCATCCAGTTCTTCCCAAGCAGACATCCTGATAACTTCTTTGATCTTCCTCTTTACCCTAGTATAACAACAACAAAAAACCCAAACCCAGCCCTTTTTGTTCACTCCTTACTAACCTCCATTCATTTTGTGCTTTTGTACAAGTCACACTATTCTTTTTTTGAATATACATTTAATATCTTTTTTATTTCACCAAAATTTCTTTTCCCTTTTCTGAGAGCCATCCCATATAACAGTATTATTTTTTAAAAAAAGAGAGAAGAGAAAAAATGAGCAAAACTGATCGATACTTTGAAAAAGTCTGAAAATAGTAAGGCTGTGCTCAAGAACCTTCTTACCCCTGCAGAGAAGTAGGAAGGTTTCCTCTTGTATCTTTTCCTTAGAACTGTTTGTTTTTTGTGGTTTTGTAACATTTATATTTGTTTGCTTTTTGGTTGTTATTTTCATTTACATTGTTGTTTATTTTGTTTTTTGGAATCAGCTTATTTCACTGCATAAGATCTTGTAAATCTTTCCATGATTCGTAATATTCAATGTATGTACATTGTTTCTTACAGTACAGTAATAGTCCAGTACATTCACACATCACAATTTGTTTAGCTATTCCCCAAATTAATAATGGCACTATACTTACCAGATCTTGTCACATATATCTTTTAAAATTAAATCTAAGTTAATTGGTAACTTCTCTGTGCATTGACATTGTTCATTTGAGACACTGCCTCCTTTTTCTATCTCTTGTCTCCCACTCCCATTCTTGAAATGCACTTCCTCCTCAGATCTGCCCCTTTGAATCTTTTTTTTCCTTCAAAACTCATTCATCTTCCTGATTCCCTACCTGCTAGTCCCCACCCTATGTTATTTGTTAGTTTATTTATACTTAGATATGTATGTTTTGCCTCTGCCAATAAAATATAAACCTCTTAAGGGCAAGGACTATTTCATCATCATACTCCCAGTTCCTAGCACAGTGCCTATTACATGACAAGTGATTTAAAAATGCCTGTTTTATTGTCTTCAGTTGTCTTTTCTTTAGAACTTCTTATCTCTCTTGTACTGACTTCACAGAATTTCGGACGATGTGAATTCTACCTGTTCTTTCCCTGTACCCTTGTAATATTTCTCTACTAAAATCTAGGATATATTACTTTCCTGTGTTCTCTCAAACATTCTAAGATAGAGAAATCTCGTCTCTTTAAGGTTACTATCATTTCTATCCCAGAAAAGAGTGACTTCTTGTTGGTGAAAATCAGATCCAGAATGGCAGTTCCTTTGTTGGTTCTTCCATTTTGGGGAAGATGAAATTCATGATCATTTGGTCAAGACAAGAAATTATTAGCTGCTTTGCTTTTTAAAAATTAAATAGATTTTTATTACTTTTATTTTTACAGCACATAAATATCCCTCTATATTTTTCCCCTTCTTCCCCTTGGAGCCATCCCTTATAACAGAAAATATTTTCAAAAAGAAAAAGAAAACAAAAAACTTAACAAAGCCAATTGGTAGATTGAAAAAAAAAAACTTATGTTCATCCAGCCCCCAGCCCCCTCCAGCACATACATTAAAGAAGTGAAGGGAATTGTCATCTCATTTTTTTTTCAGGGCCAAGCTTATAGGTTTTGGGTTTTTTTTAGTTTTAAAATTTATTTTAAACTTAAATACAAAATAAGAAAAGGGAAAAACTTGCCATTTACACAGAAGAAAATAAGAGAAGATTCAATATAAAATAAGTTACCAATTCAAGAAAACCTGTATAATAAATACTACACATTGATTACAAATCTGTGCATCTTTTCTTTGCAGGTTTTCTTTTGTTTTCTGCTGTGTACTTTTTACTTTATTTTCCCCCTCCCTTCTACCTCTCAAAGAAGGTTGCAACTAAGTGTGGAGATAGATGTAGATATAGACATACACACACATATACATACACAGATATCTGTGTATATACATAAACACACTCACACACACATATATAATATCATAATGTGCTGATTTCCACTTGTCATTTGTTTCTCTGAAGGTGGATAGAATCTTCCTTCATAAGTCCAAATTTTTCCATGTTTTTTTAAATCAACCAGCTCATCATTTCCTATACCACAGTAATATTCCAACCCAATCACATGCTGTCTGAAAGACTGTCTGTGAAAGCTTTTCCCCAATTTTCTGCATACTTCTGTTCTTGGCTGCATAGGTTTTATTTATACAAGAAAATTTCACAAAACTTACTGTTTTTAATTTTGCAATGTTCATTGTTTTCTTTCTACTTACGCTTTTGTAATTGTTGTGCATATTGTTTTCTTAGCTCTGCTTACTTCACTTTGTGTCACTTCTTGTAAGTGTTCCCATCCTTTTCTCCCTTCATCATTTCTTATTGCAGAGTTATATTCCATTACATTCTGTTGGCCAGTTCCTGATCTATGGGCTTCTAGTTTGTTTTCTGCTACCACAAAAAGTGCTGTTGTAAACAGTTCAGTGAATACGCAACTTTTTTGTCAAAAATCTTCTTGGAATATATGCCTGGAAGAGGAATCTTGGGGTCAAAGTATATGAACATTTTAGTTATTTTTGCATAATTCACAATTCTTTTCAAGCATGAGTCTATTAATTTATAGTTCTGATGACAGCGTATTAGTGTGCCTTTAACTGTCTTGTTTTTAGCCGAAAGAGGTGTCTTGTAGCTGTCAGATTGCCTATCACTATGATACCATGCTTTATGCCAGGCTTGTGGTCTGTTTCCTCTACAACACCTCTATTTTTTTCTGCTCAGTATAAGTGATCTGTATTTTATTCCTGTGACAATGTCAAATCTGTTTCTGTCTCTTAATCTTCACCTCAGTATTCCCTACTTTTCTCATCATCATGGTTCTCAGTTGTTCCCAGCCCTCCCACTCCTCCTTTAATCTGTTCTTTTCCTTTCTCAATAAGCAGTGTAGTTTCAGAGCCATATTCCAGGCCTGAGTCCTGTCCTACCAAATCTCAGCATCACTTAGAAGATCAGATTTTTGCTTTTGAATTAGTGTCTCCCTCCAGTTCACTTTGCTTGTTAGCTTTGATTTTGGTGAGTGGGCAAGAAAGGGTTTGTTACATAGTCTTAAGGATAGATTTGTCAGCTTAAACATTTTTTTAAGTGAGAAATTTTGTTTCACTATAGCTTGCTTTCACTTGAGTGCCTCATATTGTATTGTGCATGCATCTTAAAGACTGCTTTTACACGCTATTCATTTGATATTATGATGAACCAGAATCTTTAACTCACTGTAAGAAAATATAATGAATATTTGATCAGTTGATCATGTAAGACTAAAATCTAGTTAAGTTCAACAGACATTTATTAAGTGTGTGCCATGGGGATGTATTTTACCAGAATATTTGGATTTTGAAGTCAGCAAGATGAAAATCTTATCCTTGAAAATCCAAGCAGTTCATAAAATGCCACCCTGCATCTTTAAAAAGTTGAAACTACAAAGGGACTGTGATTCCTTTAAAAAAAAGCAGGCTGAATCAGAGTAGATAGATCTGAAATGGTTACTATGGAAACAACCAAAATGTAAATTTTCTTTTTCACTATTCTTCCATTCCACTTTTCTTTTCCATCTAAGTATTGCTCTGAACTAAACTATTGAGCTATTGATAAACAGGATCTAGAGGATTTCTGTTCAAATAGAAGAAAACAAAAAAAAAAGATTTTTTTAGCAGAAAATTATATGATTAGGGGAAAACATTGAAAGGTCTTTTAAAAAGTTTCTTTTTTAAATTTAAATGAAGCCTATGAATAGTTAAATCTGGTTAAGTTTGAATGCTACTGTGCAATGTATGCAGTGCTGTTTCTAGGGATACAAAGATTTAAAAAATAACATTTCCATGAAGTCAAGAAACTTAAACTTTATTAGAAGGGATATTGTAGATCAAGTCAAAATCTCTTCCCAAATTGAGAGCAATCACCTTCATTTGAAATGGGTAAAAGTATAGGGAAGAGGAAGTAGTCCAGAAACATATTTTATATGGTTTTGTGGTTTAATATACCTGTAGCTAAATGTTTGGGACAAAAATAAACCACTTGACAACTTAATCTACTGACTTGTTCTGCCTATAGTTGCAGTAGGTCTAGCATATAGTATGATTGCATACCTACCTATACCTTTATAAAGTTAATTAAAGGTGCCTATACTGCCTGGATAAAAATTATTTTTCTGTAAATCTGTGTCTTATATGGAAAGTCATTATGTGAAATTTTACTTTTGAAGTTGTAAATAAAAGGACATAATCAAGATGTTTGCATGTTAAATTATATTTACAGAATTTTGAAGCATAAATTGACTAATCCCCTGTTATATGAGCAAACTTCCTAATCTCTTTCTCTCTCTGTGTCTCTCTCTGTCTGTCACTCACTCTCTCTCACACACACACACACACACACACACGCACACATACACACACTATTCTGTGTGTATATATAACTGTACACACATAAGTTGTTGGTGATATAAACTACAAAAAGAGGTGAGATGAAAGAAGTAGAAATGTTTTAGAGGTACAAATCAGTTGCCAAATTTTGGCTACATGGAGTGAGGATGAGAAGTTTAAAATAATGTCAAGGCTGTAACAGTCTGGGAGACTAGAAAAATAATAGTGCCCTTTGCAGAAATAGTGAAATTTATTTTTTAAATATTATTTTTCTCAGTTACACATGAATACAATTTTTAACATTCATTTGTTTAAATTTTGAGTTCCAAATTCTCTCCCTTCTTCCCTCCTGACAGTTAGGAACTTGATATAGGTTATACATGTGTAATCATGTATATTAAGTAACATTAACTCTTCTCACTTTCTAGTTCCTTGTCCGGCTAATTTTTTATACTTATGCATTACCTTCAACTTTTGAATGAGCAGGACCACAAGTCTCCACTCAATATCCATGCCCTAAGTCATATTATCCAGCTTAGTGAATTGGTCTCTCTGGACCATGTCCTTATTTTGATTTGTTTTCCAGCTGTTTTTCTTACACTTGTTAATCTGTTCTTTCATATTTTGGGTGACAAGTTGGTTATCTCTGCGCACAAGTTTTTCCATGTTGTGGGCCTTTGCTCAGTTGCTTCTGTTGATTTTTTTTGGTTTGTCTGTTCATTCAGAATGTGTATGGTTGATTTAGAGTGTGGACTAATCCTCAGTAGAAAAAGCCATACCTCCTTGTTCCCCTTCTTTTCCGTTATTTCTTCAGGCACCCTTGATATAAACATTATAAGGGTCTGATCTCTGGTAACTACTGCTGGTACCATCTTCCAGAGGCTGCCAATCATCAAGTCTGCTTATAACATTCCCAAATCATCTCAAGGCTCTCCTGGTTTGGTGGGCAAAGGTGACTAGTCTTCAGAGAATGTGAACTTTGTGTAGTATATATTTTTTTAAAAATCTGTATTACTAAATTGTGAAAATTAAATATTAAAGTCAAACAAAATATATTTTATTTTAGAAAACTGGATTATCTCAAAATCCTGATTAGAGATGTCATTTTAATTGATATAAGTTAAATGATCCTGCCTTCTAGCTACTACTGCTATTTTTTATTGTCATTTGTCCTTTCTTCTATGTAGACCAAAAAGGAGGACTTAGAAAGTTATGGGAGAAAGTGTTCTTTTGGGCCTATTTTTTTTCATATATTTTTCTTTCTTACTAAGTATTTTTAATTAAAAGCTTAAAATGAACATTAATACAACTTAACTTTTAATAAGTTATATTTACATTTAAATTAATTTCAGTATATAAAGGATACGCTAACACAAAGTTAATCATTTTTAGTCACTTCTTGTCCATTCTTATTCATATATTCTGTCATATGGGTATAAGCATGTACTTTATCATTCAACTTTCTTTCCTTTGTAATTTGTTACGAATATTTCTTGATTTCTTTGTAGTCTTCTTAATTTTCAATCTTAATTGCATAACTATTCTATTGCATTGATGTACCACAATTTATTTACACATTTTCTTATTGTTGGTCATTTAGTTTGCTTCTAAGTTTTTGCAAATTATATATAAAACTATTCTATGACAACTTTAGAACAGATAACAGTCTTTTTGTTTATGAGAGCACTTTCAGATCATATTCATAATAGTAGCATTATTCAAAGTGTATGAAGATCATTTTTGTTACTTCTACTTTTGTCCTATACTGTTAAGCATGATTTTATTATGTTTTAGCTTATTTTTTTCCCTTGAGAACATATTTCTGATTATATAAAGAAAATTAAAAGGTAAATAAGATTTGTTCTTGCTCTTTATGTATTTTTAGAAACATTTTAGAAGTTTTTTAGCATTTTATTTATGCACAATTAACAGATTTTGTAGATTTTTATGTGAGATGCTGTTCTCTTTATTTAAAATGGCAATACTTTTGTGTATGTAATAAATTTTAAATAATATTTCACTGCACTTATGCTTGTTACTATGTTTTTCCTTCAAAGCTGAATTTTTAAAATTCTGTCTTATGGCAAACAAATTTCAAAGAGTTTTCTGACAAAAAATTTTTTTTGGTATGACAGAATATTTTTTCCCAGAAGCTAGTGTCTGGATGTTAATAACCAAGAAAAATGGGCACAAAATTAATTTATATGGTATGTCACCTTGTAAAGTTTCTCAAAAAAAATTGATGATAAAATAGTATTAACAGAATAGATGATATAAGTGTATATTATGTTTTTTTATTATGTACTAATTATAGCAATGACTTTCCTAGGTTTTTTTGTTTTTTGTTTTTTTTTTTAGTTTTTGCTGCCTAATTCAACAGTAGAGAGAGACCATTTTTCTTCTCTTTCACTTTTTTTGCAAGTCACTTGGAGTCAAGTGACTTGCCCAGGGTCACCTAGCTAATAAATGTGTCAAGTATCTGAGGCCAAATTTGTACTCAGGTGTTCCTTACTCTAGGGCTGGTGCTTATCCACTTGCTCCACCTAATTGCTGATATGTTTTTTTCCATCCCTCTTAGTTTATCCTTACTTGACTGACTTTTTTCTTTTGTTTGACCACTATTTCAGATTAAAAAATAGTAATATATAGAACTTAATTTCAGAGACTGCCTTAAAATTTTTTTACTTTTGTTCACGTAAACTTTTTTTTTTAACTTTCTGATTCTGTTGGAAGTTTTTTATGCTGGAAGTCAGGTAGAAGAATTGTTAGAAGGCAAATTAGGATTTAAATATTTTTAACCCTTTATATCTTTATTTTATAGAGACTAATTTTGAATGATGATGACATATTTGAGGCAGAATCTGACAGCGATTGGCAAAGTGAAACAAAAGAGGATATTTCCCCCAAGAAAAAGAAGAAAAAATCAAGACACAGAGAAGACAAAAGTCCTGATGATTTTAAAAAGAGAAAGTGGAAATCTGGAAAAGTAAAAGATAAGTCTAAAACACAACTGGAAAATTCTTCAGAAAATGTAGTCTTTGATTCAAAGTCCAAGAAAAGGATTTTGGAATCCAAAGAAGATTCAAAGGAGTACAAAAAGACCAAAAAAGATGATTTAAAAGAAACAAAGAAAACAAAAAGGGGTGAAATTAAAGACTCAAAGGGGAGAGTAAGAGATGATTTTAAAGAGAGCAAAAAAAAGAAAGAGAAACTTAGTGAATCTCTGTTAGAATCTGAATCAAGTACATTTGATGATTCACTTTCTCAGTTGGCTGATGATGACAGTGAAGATTTACCTTCTGATAACAGAGGAGAGAAACAAAAATTTAAAAGTGGAAAAGATAAGTTAGAACATGACAACATAATTCAAGATGTGATTTCTGATAAACAACCAGATGATACAGCAAGTGCTGAAGAAGATGTTGATGTCAGAACAAAAAGGAAAAAAAAGAAATTAAAGAAAGTTGAGGAATATAAAGATGACACTAGAAAAGTAGAAAATAAGGACCCATACTCAGAGAAGAAAAGTTTATACAAAAAACAAAAGAATCAAGAAAAAGTCAAAGGTTCTGTGGAGGTAGATAAATTAATACCTACAGCTGCTCAAATTCAGAAGAGTATAAAACTGGGTAGTGAAGAACGAGGTCGAAGATCTACTGATTCAGTTGGGGAGGTAAGTTACTCAGTGATAGAAGAGGAAAGTTTAAGAGTAAAAGGATGTTGATTGAATCGAATATATGGAAAAAGTAATTTGGGAAAACATTTTTTTGTGTATACCATAGATAAAATGGTGAAATAGAAGAAAGAAATCAGATAAAGGCAGGGTTTTGTGCATGGGGTTATCAAGGAATTCTAAGGGTACCATTGAGCCTCTTGTCTCTAAATTAGTGATGACTGATAGACTGTAGTGAGTTGTTTAGCTTCTCCTCAGATCCTTCCTGCGCTTAATCTTATAAAATTCATTTCCATGCAAGTAGAAAGGGTGCTGTTGGCTTCTTGCTTGATGGTTTTCAAATTTTATTAGAGGACTGGGTTTAGAAAATATTTGAACAAAATAATATTCTTAAGTATTACCTAAATGTCAGGGTCCCTTCAAATAAATGAATAGTAAATTGTTGTACACCAAAACCAAGCTTCATAGAGCTATCACATAATTATTCTGTCAGCTTTTTATTGAATAGATTATCTTATTCTTGTAAATATTAAGATTCAATTTTACTTATTCCTGCCCTCTGTTTTTGGTCTTTCAACATTACACCTCTGTTAGATTACTCTAAAGGAAGGAGTTAATAGATGTTTGGGTTTTTTGTGGTTGTTTTTGTCTTTTAAAATTGTGATTGGCATTTCTTAGATAAAGCACATTAAGATAGTAATGTGTCTATTCATTCAAGTAATAGGTAACATTTATATGAAGCTCATCTCAGAAGGAGAGGGAATTGACATAGGCTGGTTATTTTTTTATCTCAGGAAATAATCTGTATTCAAATCAGATGAGATAGTATATGTAAATGATTTACAGACTCTATAAAGCACTATGTAAATGTTAGTCGTTATTTTCTGAAGAAAGAAATCTATGCCACCAACTTCGTTAGGTATTCTAACTTTATAAAACTCTTCTCATAAATTTTCCAGAGATGACAGAGACAGGAAGTAACACACATATATGTTTCGATCGTCTTTCCCTTAAGTTTTCCTGTAAGCTCAGTGAAGGAGAATGACATCCAGCATCTCCCAACAAGACCATGTTCCTTCAGCTCAATGATTTACCCTCCTTAAGTTCTTAAAGGATAGAGAGATGAATCTGCATGTAATGTAAAGAAACTTCCCTAACCCCTGCTGTGTCAGATTGTATTTCATTCAAGTGTGCCTTTGAGGTGACTTAGTGTAGTGTAGTGGAAGTTGCTGAATTTGAGCTCAGAGGACCTGACATGGTTTCAGATCCTGCCAAGCTGTGGAACCATGGGCTTAAGATATCAAAGCTTCAGTTTGCTCATCTATAAAATGGAGCTAATAATAATACATGTTTTTATATGTGTATAAAATACACACACATACATACATATATATTTTGCAAGCATGTTAAAAGGAAAGTGCTTTGCAAACTTTAAAATTTTATAAACATGTGAGCTGTTACAATGATGATGATGGGAATCATCTGGGGAAATGTTGGTCTTCTGAAATTATACTCTTATCTATCTATCTATCTATCTATATATATATATATATATAAAATATATATATATATATATATATATATATATATAGTTCTCTCTCTCTAAATATATATATATAAATTTCTTTTCTGCTTTTTATTCCTCTCCTATGCTATGCCCTCTGCAGAAATTCTAGAAAATTTTGTTAGCGGCATAATGTTGATCATTAGATAATTTGTTAATTATTTGCCTTCCGGCTTTTTGTACAAGTTGAATTCGTATAAAATGGACATCGTATGTGCATCTTTGACAAGGATATAGGAGCATTTCATGCCCTTCTGGGTGTGGGTGGCTTCCCAGTAACTACAGACATCTATCAGAAGGATGCATAGGTTTCCCTCCCTTCTTGTGGCACTCACTGCCCAGATTCTCTCAGCAACTCATACCTGTTGCTCCTGTATCTTGCCTTCTAATGGCAAACAGAACATGACTTTTCACTCTTCCCCTTGATGCTCTCCAAATATTTGACCTAATTCTCTGAGTCTTCTCTTATCTAGGCTCAGCATCCTTAATTCTTTACCTGATCTTCACTTAGCATAATCTTGACAACCTTCCCCATCCTAGTTGCCCTCCTCTGTATGTTTTCTAGATTTTTAATGTTCTGAACCATTGTCTCCAGAGCTGAGACTCCACATGTGGTATGATGAAGGAAAAAAACAAAGGACCATCATCTCCCTCGTCCCAGATGCCATGTTTTTCTTAAATAGTAAGCATTTATTAAGTACCTACTATGTACCTCACTGTGCTAAGGATACCAAGAGGAAAATGACTTGTCCCTGCCCTAAAGGGACTTACAGGAGTTGCTTAGCACCACATTAGCCTTATTAGCTGTTTTATTATACTGTTGACTCAAAATGAGCTTGAAATCCATTAAAACCTCCATATCTTTTTTAGATATGTTACTTTGAAGTAATTTCTCCCATTCCTGTGACCTTGGGCTCTTGTTGAACATTGACTTTATCTTGCCTGGTCTCAAGCTTACTTCACTACTTTTAAGAGGTAATCTAGCCTCTCATCCCTTTTTCTAATTCTTGTTCTAGAGCAGTAACCAAATGAATTCTACTGTTCCTGGAAAGGACATGCCAGTTATTTGTCCTTTGACTACATTCAGCATTCCCTCTGATTTAACCTGACCAAAATATTCCTCCCAGGCCACTAGTCTTTTATATGTGTTGTTTTTCTCTCTTAGGATATAATATTAGAAGATAGCCAAGATAGCAGAGTAGCGAAGAAGTGCAACTGAGCTCTCCACTGTTACTACTCCACAAAGATCTGGAACGTGCAGCAGACTAAGTCCTGACTAGGAAATCTAAGACAAAAGTCACCATGAGTCATTTTTCTACCACAAGTCAGCAAAGGGAAGTAGGCAAGTCTATAGATACTGAGGATAGGGGCTTAACCAGGACCATGGTACATATTATTTTCCATCATGACTGTGCCACAGGACA
>JAQQSK010003856.1:0-72671 GCA_028658325.1 Potorous gilbertii
GGGGGTTTATGCAGAGACCTTTTGTAATGGAGCTGGGGTGGAGCTCCTGCCTGAGCGGCCTCTGCCTCTGCCACAGCGGCCGCAGCCTCCCGAGGGGGTCTGAGTCCCGGAGATACCCTGCTCCCCTCTCAGCCCATCTCTCTCACTGACCTGTGCGTCTGTGGGTGGAGGGACCTTCGCAGCTCCCGGAGATTCAGGTCCCTGACGCCTGCTTGGGTCTGCTCGCTCCTCTCAGTGCCGCGTGGCCGGGGTGGGGGAGGGGAGCGCTCAGCAGGGCAGGACTCCGCTCCCGTCCGGGGTACCTTTGCAGTCGGTTTTTCAGGGCTCTCTGCAACGGAAATCTCCTTCACTGTGTTGCTGCGCAACTTTCACTGTTCCAGAATTTGTCAGGAGTTCTTTTTACAGGAAATCTATGGGCTGTGGATTCGGAGCTAGCAAATGTGAGTCTTTCTACTCCGCCATCTTGGCTCCGCCCCCTAATGTCTTCAGTTTACAGAAGAGCAAACTGAGGTCCAGAGACTTCCCCCAAGCCACATAATTACTAAGCATCACAGTTAAGATACAAGCTTGGGTCTCCTTTTGGGTGAGGGAAGTGTATGGAAGGATAGCATAGGATAGGATAGGATAGGTTAGGTTAGGATAGGATTGGATACAATTCGATACGATAGGATACAATAGGATAGTATACGATAGGTTAGGATAGGATAGTAATCTGGGTGAATGGTAATAAGGCCCTGAACTAGGGATAGTAACAGTAGGAACTAGAAGGAAAGAGATAGATGAAAAAGACAATTCATAGCAGAATGGAGCGTTAGCCTATTTTTTGGATTGGTGCAAGAAAGAGAAGAGGAAGGGAAGGGAACACACATTTATTAAACACCTACTATATGCACTTTACACTTTAGTACTCTATCCACAATGCCGCTGTCGTGCCATTTAGAATATGACACCCATGAATGGAAATGGGAAAAACTGTCAAGCTTATTGTCCACTTCCTTTTGTGGTCATTTTATTCCCAGTAGCAAACTGTGGCCAGCTCTGAGGAGATTTGACAGTTTCGATACCTTCCACTGATCACTTACTAGAGATGGCCACATTCAAAGTACCTGGTCCAAAGGATGGGACTCAGCGGCTTTATCTGATCATGTCACCCCTTGTGGTCCTCCGGGCAGCGAGGCACAGTTTGACAGAGCACTGGGACTGAAGTCAGGAAGATCTGAGCCCAAAGATGGCCCATGTGCTTGCTCACTCCGTGATCCTCCACAAGTCACTCAGTTTCTTCAGCTGTAACATGAGGATGAGAACGCCTGCTTCGCAGAGTCGTTGTGAGGACTGAATGAGACAGTCATGGTAAAGCACTGGGCAGAGTGCCTGGAACATGGCAGGCCCTACATACATGCCAGTTATCATGATAATTATTATGTTATAAGGCTTAAATGAGATCATACTGATTGGTAGGACATAGGGGTGAAAGAAGAAGAAACTGGAAAATTGGCACAAGCTTTAAGCTCTAGATGGCTAAGATAATGCTTCCTGACGTTGACAGAAATTGGGGAGGTTGGAAACAGAGTTGATTTAGGAGAGAAGGATTAGGAGCTTAATTCTGGACACACTGAGTTTGGAGGTGCCAGCATGACACTTTGGATTAGCTTTGGAGACATCCAGAATGCAGAAAGAGTGCAGGGGTTGGAGCTGAGGAGAGAGCTTGGGGAATCCACTGCTGAATCATAGGTTGACTACATGTATAGGTAGATAAAAGGTGCTAAAGAAGAGGACATGGGGAATATAGGGGTCCCTGAGGCAAAACAGAGAGGATGGAGACATCAGTCTTAGATCAGAGCCCTAAATAAATACTGGAGAAAGAGAGAAAAGTAAGTAAAAATTTTAGGGGCAGAGCCTCAGGAAGATTGACAAGTTTATGAGGGAGGTGGCTGAAAAGTCAACAGTTTTGTCCAAAACCGATGACAACAAGGTACAAGAGTGAACCTAGGGCCCCAAAAAGAAAGTGAGATTTGAGCCCAGCCTTTAAGGAGGCCAAGAGAGAGGGGGGTAAAGTCAAAGGCACAAAATTAGAAATGTTGGGTATAAGGAACATTTCTATCTCAACTCTTGCCACACCTAAAAAGGTGGCCTTTCTCTTGCCAATGCAAACAACCCAACATGTACCCTTCATCCTAACCCCTCGTCTTTTCTGGCAGATTGCCCACCCTCTATCATCCTACTCCCTCTCAAACCCACAGTCTTTCCCTGTCCATGGGCTTTCTCCCTTAAGAAACCCTCATTTGATCTAACTATCCATGCTAACTCCCATCCTACATCCATCTAAATTCCTTGAGAAAGCCATCTCTACTCAGTGCTACTTCTTCTCTCACTCCTAAAGCCTTAGCAGTCTGACTTTTCACCTCATCATTCAACAAAAACTTTCGCTCCAGAGATATTAATGATCTCTTCCTTGCCAACACAAATAGCATGTCTCAATCCTCATCCTTCTTGACCTCTCTGCAAACTTCGGCACTGTTGATCACTCCTCCTGAATACATACTCTCTCCTCTCTAGGTTTTTGTGACATTGCTGTCTCAGGGGTCTCCTCCCACCTGTGTCACTACTCTTTTAAAGTTTCATTTGTTGGATCTCCATCCAGGTCATGTCTACAAATAGTGGGTATCTCCCTAAGGTTCCACCTTGGACCTTTTTCTCTTTCTCTTTTAACTATTTGGTGATGTCTAGAGGAATATGTCTGAATGCTGAGATGAGGAAAGAGGGGAGAAGTGGGAACTCTTAGTCAATGGCCTCAGTTTTGGGTAGTGAATTAAGAAGTGAGGTTTTTTGGTTGACAGCGGGGAAAGGGAATGTCATGCTTGAAGAGAGAAGAAAAGGTCTGAAATTGTTGTGGTGAGTCAGTGGGAAAACAAATTGAAAAATTGGAGTAAGTGAAAAAATTTTTCTTAATCCTTAGGTGGCATACTACTATGCTAGTAGCTTATTCAGTATTGTTTTAGCACAGAAGATTAAACTTGAGAGGATACAGCGACAAAAGAGCTGCTACCCTATCTACCAGGGATCATTTTTTTTATAAGTGGTGAGATTACAGCTGCCTGTAAATGCTGTCGGCATTGCTAAATTAACAGGAGGAGATGCCACCTTAACAATTTTGGAGTACAGACCCATGAGAGTTTGACCAAGGAGAAGTGCCCCCATAAGCCTGGAAATAAGAATGTCCATAAGAGCTGACTTTTTCCTGCTTTGGGAATGTTTCCAAGTAGAGTCACTATGCTTCCCAGCTGACTTTAATCTCCCTCCAGTTCCAGTAGAGATGGGTGAACATGTTTTTAACCTGTGGATCACAGAGGCTGCATTTCCATCCCTTCTTTTCATTACCTCTAGGGAAAAAGAAAAAGTGTAAGGGAAGAGAATGAATAATCATGCCACAGTGGAGCAGCTAATGCATGCAATACTACAGTGTGAGCTGGAATTTGGAGATTGTTCCCAGAGTTTAATGTGAACTTGCTCTCCAAACAGTTCTCAAAATAAGGATTGAAAACTACTAACAACCATATGAAAGAATGTACAAAACCACCAAGAATAAGCAAAATGAAAACAAGGTGAGGTTTCAGCTGATACCCAGTAAATCGTCATAGATGACAAAAGATGGAAATAGTTATTGTTGGAGGGGTTGTGGAAAGACAAGCAAATTAATATATCGTTGGTGGATCTATGAGTTGGTCCTACTTCTCCGGAAAACAATTTGGCAGTTTGGAATTATGCAAAGGTAGTGACTAAATGACCTAGAGATTCCACTATCATATACACCAAAGAGGTATATTACAAAAATAAAGGCCCCATATGCGTTTGAAAATACTTTTTGTGGTAGCAAAAAGCTAGCAACAGAGTAGATATTCAATGATTGGGAAATAACTAAGGAAATTGTGGTACCAGAAATGTAACAGAACACTGCTGTGTTGTTTAAAAAAATAATGAAAGTGAAGAACACAGAGATGCATGAAAAGAATTATATGAAATGATGCAAAGAGCTAAGAAAATAGTACACACATCTACTACAATAATGTGGATGGAAATTAGAATAATCTATTCAACACTGAATGTTATGAAATGATAATGACCCAGTTTGATCCTGAAGAAGAGATATTGGAAGCTGCCTCTCTCCTCTTTGCAGAGGTGGAGATCATGGGTGTTAAACACTGTGTAGAATATGAGACTTTTTCATATACTGATCACTTTTGTTGATCTTTTTTTCCTTTTTTCTTCATTATTATAAGATTTCTGGGGTTGGGAGAAGGAAAGGGATATAATAGGAAATGCAGGTGATCTGAAAACAACATATAAATACAATTTTTTAAAAAGATACACTAGTTCTTGTTGCAGATGCAATGCTAGGTACAGGAAGTTATACCTAGAAAAAAGAGATGCAGTAATAATAAAAGTATATTGATTATGACGAAACAGAGGTCCAGCAAAGTTAAATAACTTGCCCAATCTCATACAAGAAATAAGTGTGAGAAGCAGGGTTAGAATTAGGTTCACTGGCTCCAGAGCCAGTATTCTTTCCACTATTAATATCTATCACAGATTACCTAGAGCACAGTTCTCCCCAACTTTCAATTCCTAACCTGGGTCCGTATGTTCATGCTCCCTTGACATTATACCCAGCTAGAATTTCTTCTGTCTTATGACCAGTTTGCTCCTATCAGACTCTGAATCTTATCGTTTCTCTTGTGTGCATTTAGAAACACATCAGTTATATACTTTGAAACGTGTGATTTAGTTTCTAATAACATGGTCTCTTTTCCCTTTTGTTATCAGTTTCGAAATCTGGAAAATGCTTCACTCTTTCAACAACAGCTCACATGGAAGGCACTATGCCCGAATGGTTAGATCACTGGATTTGAGGACCGGACAAAAATGGTTCAAATGCCACATTGAATATTTATTAGTGATATGACACCCATCAGACTATGAGAGCCTTGAGAACAACAATCATCTTCCGTCTTTTTTTATATCCCCAGCAATTAGCTGGGAAAACTAAAAATTGCTCTCTCATCTACCTTCAAGGGTTATTGTAAAACTCAAATGAGATCAAAATAGCTAATATTAACTAACACTTTTTGGATAGCACCTACTATGTGCCAGGACTGTGCTATGTGTTTTGTAAGATTTTCTCGTTTAAGCCTCACAAACTCACAACCTGGGAGGTTGGTGCTGTTGTAACCGAGGCAAACAGAGGTTAAGTGACTTGCACAGGGTCAAGAAGCTAGTAATTGTCTGAGTACAAATTTGAACTCAGGTTTTCCTGAATCCAAATCTGGTGCTCTAATATGTCCCCATACTGGTAAGAGAAGAGGGTAGGAGGCAGGGAAGCGGGGGCAGAAGTGAGGTGGCATTTTTTATGAGGTTTTCATTAAAGGTAGAAAAAAAGTGAAACTTTGGTTAACCAATAGCTGAGGACATGGCTGCCCCAAGGAATCGTGGAGCCCAGCATGCACACCTGGCTTACTTTTTCAGGTACTTAAGAGTTGAGTGATAAATGAGAGGGGGGAGGCACCCTGCTCCTCCTAAAAGTTAGAAAAAAGAACAGAGGAAACATTTGCCATCCACTCCCTATTACTCAACAATTGTGACAGACATGTAAGTCCAGGCCCATAGAACATGAGTGTCCCCTCCCTGAGCCCCCAGGCAGAGCACAGAATCCCTCCTGGCTGTCCAGTCTTGCACATACCTGTGCTGGAGTTTTCACTGAGATTCAAGCTTAGCAACTAGAATGAAGAATTTTTTACTGGATTTCCCGGGATGATTCAATTCAACAAATATTTGTCTAATCTTCCAAACCTATCTTAGTTTATGTTTATCTAATGCTTTAGAGCTGGCAAAGGATTTCACTTGTGTTAGTTCATTCAGTCCTCACAACTCCAATGAAAACATTATTTTCCTGGTTTTGCAAGTGAGGAAACAGACACTCAAGGAAGTCAAGAGATCAGCATTCCATACAGCTAATAAGTAGTGAAGCCAGGATTCAAATCCCCGAAACCATTACATTTCTCACTCCCATATGTTGTCTCACACTGCTGCACACTAGGTAAAAGAATGAATAAATAAATGAAAGGACAGAGACATTGCATCCAAACAAAGGGCATCATTCGAGTTTTGGGCAAACTAGTTGGGAGCCAGGGTTTTTATGACAATCAAAAGAAATAATATGTGCAAAGTTCTTTGCAAACTTTAAAGCATCATAAAATGCTAGCTATGCCTATTGTTGGGTTAGCTAGGTGGTACAGTGAATAAAATGTTAGACATGTAGCCAGAAAGACCTGAGTTCAAATCCAGTCCCAGACACTTGTTAGTTCTATGACCTGGGGCAAGTCATTTAGCCTGTTTACCTCAGTTTCCTCATCTGATAAGACAGATGAAAAAGAGCAATTTGAATATAACAAAAGCTGTCGTTGCATCATCAGAAAAAAAGCAAGAGTAAGTTGCCTTTTGGAGAAGTCTTAGTAACTGGCCTCTTTTGCTTTTGCCAAAACCCCACATCCTCCCATCTTCTTTATTCCAATTAATTTACCAGTTGTACCTAGTGCTGTCTTTTCTTCTGTTGTTGCATGGTAACAGCTTAAATAAATCCTTTAACTCTCAACAAGACCAGGCATTGTGCAAATGTGAATCATGGTTCACAAGGGGAGCTCCGCATAATAATCTGGATAGATCGGTGTAAATTCATTAGTTGTTGTTCAGTCATTTCAGTTGGACACAACTCCTTGTGACCCCATTTGGGGTTTTCATACTGAGTGGTTTGCATTTCCTCCTCCAGCTCATGTTACACATGAGGAACTGAGGGAGACAGGGTTAAGTGACTTGTCCAGGGTAACATAGCTAGTAAGTGTCTGAAGCTGAATTTGAACTCAGGTCTTCCTGACTCCAGGTCTGGTGCGCTATCTATTGCTCCGTCCACCGCCCATATTCATCTGTACTATGGAAAAATCACTCAAAACCCATGTCAGTTAGTGTCATCCCTGCATCCAGGGGTCCCCAAACACTCCCATAGTACTTCCTTTGGAAAGACAGGGTTTACTGCTGTTTAAGGAAATCAAAAGACCTGGGCATGAATGCTGACTTTGCCATTGTTGTACATAGGATCAGGCCTAGCCTTAGAGCTAGAAGGAAGGCTCAGAGTCATCTAAGCCACATGTACCAAACACGAAGCTCACATCACTCCCCTACTACTGAGTACAACCCAAACCAAATTAAATTGTAATTGGGAAATATTCAACAAAAACATAAAAATAGAATGAAACACATAATATTAATATATTGTTTTCTAAGTCAATATATAAGGATCCATAAGGATCCTTATGTGTGATTTAGTGGGCCACCATTTCTATGTAAATTTGACATCACTGCTATAGTCCATTTCCCCTATTCCCAACACATACCACACAGTAACACACATCCACAGAAATAGCAGACCCCTAGCTGGTCTAAGAAATCATTAGAATTTCAGGTCCATGTAATTAAGGTGCTCCTCAGGACTAGAGGTAGGGACTCTATATGGTCAGTGAGGGAAAGAATAAGCATTTACTACCTGCCTACTATGTGCCAGGCACTATGCTAAGTGCTTTACAAGTCTTATCTATTTGGTCCTCACAACAACCCTGTAAGGTAGTCTTTTATCATCCCCATTTTACAGTGGAGGATATGAGATTAAGGTACTTGCCCAGAGTCACACAGCTAGTAGTAAATATTTGAGGTCAGATTGAAATTCATCTTCCTGACTCCAGACTCAGCACTCTATCCACTTGTCCACTTTTGACACCTCTGCACTCTGCTAAGTAAGCACTGGGATACAAAGAGAGGCAAAAAACAGTTCTCAAAGAGATGTCTCTCGAAGGGGAGAAAGTATGAAAACAACTATATATAAATAAGATATATAAAGGAAAAATTGAAGGTCATCTCAAAGGGAAGAGTCTAAGAGGAGGACTTGGAAAGGCTTCTTGCAGAAGGTAGGCAGGAAGCTAGGAGACAGAGATGAGGTGGGAGAACTTTCCAGGCAAGGGGGAAAGCAGTGAACATCCTAGGGATCAGGAGATGGAGTGCTGAGACGGAGGATCATATGATCAATGTTACTGGATCACAGAGTACATGAGTAAGGTATAAGAAGATTGAAAAGGTAGAAAGGAACTGAATTGTGAAGAACAGCTTTAAGAAAAATGGGATTTAATATTTGATCTGGGAGGCAACAAGGAACTACTAGAGTTTACTGAAGGAAGGGAGGGGAATGACAGTCTACTTTAGGAAGGCCACTTTAGCAGCTGAGTGGTTGAACTTCAATGGGAGAGACTTGAGGGAGGGAGATCAATCAACAGGCTTTTTCAATAGTCCAGGAGTGAAGTGATCAGAATCTGCTCGAAGGTGGTTAAAGTGTCTGAGTCTCATATTCAAGAGATGTCATGGGGATAGAAATATCAGAACTTGGCAACAGATTAGATGTGAAGTATGAGAGACAACGAGTAGCAGCTGACACCTAGGCTGTGAGTCTGATTGGGAGTATGTATTAATAGGATATATAAATATGGTGTGATGGTATATATTAATAGGTAAGTTGGGAAGAGGAGAGAGAGTTTGGGGATAAAAACATGAGCCTAGTTTTACATGTGCTGAGTTTAAGATGTTGGTGGAACATCTAGTTCAAAAATATCTAAGTTGGAGATAGGAGACTGGAGGTCAGGAATGAGGTTAGGGCTGGAAAAGATCTGAGAATCATCAACATGGAGATAATTATTGAAACCATATGAGGTAATGAGATCACTAAATAAATTATTGCTATTATTTTATTATTATTATATATGTATACTATATATATAATATTATTAATACAATATTATTATATATTAAACATTTATTTATTAAGCACCTGCCATGTAGAAAGACGGCTGTGATAGATACTATGGAAATAAACAAATAGTTCCTGGCCTCCAGAAGCTTTCATTTTAATAAGGGTATGCAACATTGTATCAGTTTATTGCAACAGTTTCAGAGACTTAAAAGCTTTCACAGAAAGGGAAGACAGGTCACTAATACTAAGAAGAAGCAGAAAGTGATATAGTAGATAGAATGCTATGATCAAGTCAAATTTAGCCTTATGTGCCTGCTAGCTGTGTGACCTTGGGCAAGTCACTCAACTTCCATTTGCCTCAGTTTCCCCATCTTTAAAATGTGAATAATAATAATTATCCTAATTTACCTCAAAGGGTTATTACAAGGACCAAATGAGATATTTGTAAAGGTTCTTAGTACAGAACCTGGCACTCAGTAGACTCTAGATACATGCTTACTACTTTCCTTTCTCCCCTTAAAAAAGGAGGAAGCCTTTATTAAAGGAGGATTTTAATTCACAGAAGAAAGTACAAGAGGTCCAAAATTGGATACCAGTTTCTTTTCCATTTACTTTGCTGTTCACAATGTTTGATACAACTGGTATTTTGAAATAACCTAGAATCTCATTCTGGTTCTGATGCCTTAATATTATATGAGAATATCAGGAGGGAGATCAAGAAATGCACAGAGATTCTTTATATCCCTGTGGCTTATAATTATTCAGAACTACCAAAAACAAAACAAAACCATCCTACACAGTAAAGATCAAACGCTTTCAGATGCTTTAACTGAGAAGAATAAAATCTTATCCACATTTTTTTCAACAGAATATGAGTAATTTAATGGGCTTACTTCTCAAATCTACTACAATTTTCCCTTATGATAAAGATAGCATTAACTTAGTGTTGGGGATAGAGTGTTTGGCTTGTAGTCAAGAATACCTGGGTTCAAATGGTGCTTTGACATTTAGTAGCTATGTAGTTCTGGGCATATCTCATCATTTATGTGCCTTAAACATATATGACTTAACATACTACTAAGTACTACAATACTGTTAAAGGCCGCTAGGTGGCATAGTGGATAGAACTCTGGTTCTGGAGTCAGGAAGAGGAGTTCAAATCAGAAAGTTACTAGCTGTGTGACTCTGAGCAAGTCACTTACCTTCTATTTGCCTTAATTTCTTCAGCTGTTAAATGGGGATAATAACATAAACTACTTGACAGAGTTTTTGTAAGGATCAAATGAGATAATATTTGTAAAATGCCTGACATTTATTAGGTGCTATATAAATGTTTATTCCTTTCCTGGATAGGTTGCTATTTGTATTGATAGAGTGAGTTCTCATACTCTCTTAAGGAAGTCACAAATCCTTCCTTATACACATGTATATATTATATTTAGGCACGTATAAATCTACTGACATTTATTTAACACTTTAAGGTTTTCAAAGCAAATTACATAGATTATCTCATCTGAGCCTCCCAACAGCACAGTGAGGTTGGTACTACAGACATTATTTCCATTTTACAGGTAAGGAAACTGAGGCTCAGAAAGTTAAATAATTTTGTTATGGTGAAAGGGGCAGGATTTGGCCTCCTCTGCCTGAATACAAGTCCATCACTCTAGTCATCACTCTATGCCATAATAAAGTGGTACTATGTAAACTGCATTGGACTTGGAGGAGAAAGGCCAGTGCCAAGTCCCACCTCTGCACTTCTTTCTGTGTTACCACCCATGGACAAGACATTTAATTTATCTGAGTCTCAGTTTCCTTACCAGTAAAAATGGAGATAAGGATACTTGTAGCACATAACTCATAGGATTGTTGTAAGAATAAAATGAGATACGCATGTAAAGCAAATGTCAGATATCAAAAAATAAAGTTTTGCAAGATAGGCTGTGAGGTCCCTTCCAACTCTCAATCTTTGATCCTAGGATCAATTCCCACTCCACCTCCCCCCCCAAAAAAACTTAAGAATGAATGTAAATTGATTAAAAAACAACAACATAGATTCACTTTGCTGAGTGACTAGGTGCCTCAGAAACACTGGGGCCAGGATGAAAATACTTGCAATTTATTTAAAACATTTTCTTTCTTGTTTTTTCCTTTCTGAAATGATTGTGCTTCATCGGGTCAAAAACAAAAACATTTAAAAACTCTGTGGTCATCAATTCTATTACTCCAAGAGCTAGGCACTTTGTTTTATAATAAATGATGACATTAGTTTATATCATGTGACTTGAAAGGATTCACCACCCATTGGAGCCCCTAATCACAGCTTACAATCCCGTTTTTACATTTCTCATTGGGCTATGCCACTTGACCCTGCTTACCATAGCACTTTTATTGTATTTTTTAAAATGACAAGGGATTGAGTCCTAACAAATAGACTGGGCTGAGAACTGCTTTCACACTCTCTGTTCAGTCTAGCTTTAACTCTCAATGAATAGAGATCATTGGAGGGTGGACAAAGTCATCTGATGGAAAGCTCCGCCTTCCAAAAGAAGTCCTGTTGTTTTTGAAATCCCTCCCTACCCCCCTTCCTCACATGTCCAGGTTGAGAGAGAAAAGTCTGTCTTTTCAGAATGGCATCACAACAAAGGTAGCCTGTTGGGGGGAAAATATCTTGAATATTATGCTATGAGAGCTTGTCTTATCCTTCCTTCTTGTTCAGTGTTGGTTGATTTTATGAAAGTTGGGTTTGAACTGTGTCAGTCAGTCAATAACCACTTTTTAAGCATTTACTATGTGCCAGGTTCTATGCTAAGTGCTGGGGGTATGAAGAAAGGCAAAAACATGACCCCTGCCCTTAAGGAGCTCCCATTCTAATGGCAGTGGCATGTGGAATTAGCAGAGTTGTAATGATATTTGAGGGAGAGAGAATTACAGTAGCAACATTGACATTTCAGTGACTTTCAAGCCAGATAACTTGTTGCAGAAACTAACTATGGGTGTATGGAATAAACATGCCATACTAGCTTTCATCAGTCTCAGTTAAGAAAAATTTCAGTAGTTCAAACCTAAATTTTCTCTGGGATAAAATAGAAAAGGAATTAGATGTAGAGCTGGAAGGGACCTTTGAGATTATTGAGTCTAACCATCTCATTTTACAGATGAGGAAACTGAGGCCCAGAGAAGTTGACTGATTTGCCTAAGTTTGCCCAGCTAGTCTCCATCTCTGAGACAGGATTTGAACTCAGATCTTGCTCATTCCAAGTCCAGCAGCTGAGGCATTGTGCCTTCTAGATGCCTCTGTCTTTATGGTTCAGCCTTAAATGCAGGCTACGAAGTACCAAGGGACTGGCTGAAAATGAAGCTACTACAAAAAGAGAGTCAGTTCATTTTGAGAAGAGACATATGACTAGGCATTGCAGAAAGAGAGAAATGAGATATAAACCACTCAGCAGAATGATGAGTTAGTTAGTATGCATGGCTCAAAGGCAGTTTTCAGTGGGTTCTTTTTGAGGGGAAATATGAAGGGAAATTGACAGGAAAGATTAATTGGTCATGAGATCTATAGCAAGTACTCTCTGGCTTCACTCTCCCAGAGTGTTGCCAGCTCTGTTGCTAACTCAAGGATCTAGGGGTACCCCAAAAGGATTGGAATATCTCTCCTTTAATGTCAGATTGAGACCCCACTTCTAGTTTGTTCACCTACAGTTAAAGTGACAGTGATTAGTACCCAAGTTTCATTTAACCAATTAATATAAATTAGCTTTTATGAAAGGATATTTACTTTAAAGATATAGCAAGAACAGAAGAACAAACTTTTCTCCTAACACCCTCTCTGCCCTATATCACCTTGGTCCCTGGGGAAAATGGTTCAGATTTTACATTTTCTACATAGCATTAGTGCCATCAAGATCACATTCAAAGGTGGTATCACCTTTGCTGGATAAGACCTTGTTTCAGCTATTTTGGGGCTAGATTTTGAATGCCACCTTAACAACTTTCTTCCCACAAGATGTTTTTTCCTTGCATATGTCAAATTCATACAAGAAGTTTAATGAAATTATATAAGATTTCTTGAAAGGTACAACAGAGATAAATTTGTTTGATGATTCTTTGGTCATTATGGGGGAGGAGGAGGGAAGGTGATGAGCACTGATATAATGCCTACTACGTGTCAAGCACTATGCTAAGTGTTTTTACAAATATTGTCCAATTTGATCCTCAAAACCAACCTTTTGAAGTAGGTGCTATATTATTTTTTACACTTGAGGAAATTGAGGCAGATAGAAGTTAAGCGACTTGCCAAGAATCACACGGCTTTTAAGTGTCTGAGGCCAGTTTTGAACTCAGGTTAACAACAAAAGATGCATGAAACAGGGAACATAGACACTGGAAAGAAAGATAGGGAAACAGAGATTATTGGCTATCATCATGGAGGATGTTCAGTGCAGAGACCAAGATGATAATGTCCTTCAGCTGCTACAATATGTAGATTACATTGTTCTGGCTACAAGCAAAGTCTATTAAATGAGACCCATAATTCCTCAGAACTGTTTGACCTGATTTACCATGCAAGAAAAGAAAATTAGGTATAGAATACCTATTGTCTATACCAGTCTATACGCAAACATTTTTGATTGCTCATTTCTCTCAATAAAAGAAATTTTGAGTGTAAACCCCCATTCTGTGGTAATGGGTTAGCCAAGATTTACTGTGAGTTTCCAGATGGGGGAGGGGCATCATATGCCCTGTCTCTGCCATATGTCCATTCCTGCATTGGTGCCTCTATTTTTCTTGTGTTTATTCTTCCCTGATCTTTGGTGAAGGAGTATTCTGAGAAAGGAATGCCCAGGAACATAGTCAGATAAGAAGATCCATCAAGAAGGTCCCACCAATAATTGGAGCTGATAGCACCACCTGTATCCAGTAAAGAACTGGTAGAGCATTTGGACAGTCTGCTTCACCCAGCCCCAGTGAACTTACCTGTCAGCAGAGACAGTATGCCCAGCAAAGAGCTGGCCCAGTTGAGTAAAGAAACGACTCATACACCACAGATGAAATATTGTAAAACAAATTTGCTGGGGACATCTGACAGAGAGAAAAAGTCTCCCAAGGCCAGGAGCCACAAGTATTTCTCTATGCTTCCTGATTGCCTTTATATTTTACATTTAAGTGTGTGAGAATGTGTAAGGGGAGAGTATGCCCTCCCTCACCCCAGTTTGGAAAGATTATGATAGTTAGTCATTGTACATAGTAAATTTGTGGTTTCATATGCAATCATCTTTTTACTGCACTATATTATGGAAATGCTTGTTTTATTCCATGAATTAAAAAGAATTAATTTTAAAAATAAGCATTTATTAAGTGTTAACTATGTGCTGGGCACTGTGCTAAGTGTTAGGAATACAAAGATATGTAAAATCGGTCCTTGCCCTCTAAGAGATAACATTCTAGTGGAGAAATGACATGCAAACAATCATGTTCATACAAGAGGCACACAGAAATAGATGAAAGGTAATCTAGAAGGAAAGGCACTGGCAGTGGGGGGGGGGGGGTAGGGTAAAGGTGAGGCTAATAAGTAAAGTAAATAAAGGCTTACTGCAAAAGGTAGGACTTAGAACTGAGTCCTGAAGAAAGACAAGGAAACCAGTAGGCAGAGATGAGAAGGAAGAACATTCTAAGTATGAAAGACAGCCAGAAGACCAGAGATGAATAAAGACTTCAAAATACAAATACAAGAGAACAGAGAAATCTAGAAAGGTGAATTTGAGTAATTGGAATGAATTATATAATGATGTAGTTCTAACGTTTAAATAGAAGAGGAGAAGTAAGTGTCCTTTTAAAGTCTTAATATCTTCAAAGAGTATTAAGGAAGTTATGGGGGAAAAATAGAGGACCTAGGGATGGATTGATTCTATTATGAGAGTTTTAAGAGGGGGAAGAAGGAGGATATACAGATAGCATCATTATGAAGAAAAATAACTTGGAATTCTGATCAAAGCAATAACCAACCATGCCTTCCCAAGTACCAACAATGAAGCACATTACTTATCTCTTGGCAGAGAGAAAATGAATACAAGGTAAAAACAAGGAAAAAATGTTTTTGGACCTGGCCATGGTATGAATTAGTTTTTGTCTTTCTTTCTCTTGATTTGTGGAGGAAGGAGGGGAAAGAGTTGTCATGAGGTAAGGAAAAGTGACATCAAAAATAAGGCTTTTGAAACTTCTTTTAAATGAACAAGTGTCCACTACTTCCCAACCTTAATCCCATTCCCTTGGTTCCTGATCTGACCTCTAGTCACCTCAGCTACTGGGTCACTTCCATCAAGACCTTCCCTAAACCTTTCTTCTAGTCACCCCAGACTACTTGGTCACCCCTAGATCCCTTCCTCAGTCTTTCTGTATATAAGATCCATCTTTTCTCCATGAAGGTGCTCAAATTAATTCTGGTCTGCTTATCAATACAAGCATAACAAATGTTTTGATTCCATGAGTCTATCCAATATGGCGGATCTTTAATAAACTTTGTTTTTCTTTGACTGAAAAAAAGTAAATTTACAAAAGAGAGCAGAATGTGATTCAAAAGGAAACACAGATAAGCAGGACAGTTTTGAAAGTAATGTGTAGAATGTACATGCAGATGATACAATATGGAAATTCAGCTTCATAAAGAATATTCTTTTGTTTTCTGAAATGTATGGAAATACTCTTTTTTGGTGTTTAAGCTCAGACTTTTAAAAATAAAAATTTAAAATTTATGCTAAAAAGTCCTATAATTGGAGGTAGTCAGTATTTATGACTAGGTCAGCTAAATAGTCAGTCAATAAATATTTATATACCAAGAACAGTGCTAAGTGCTGAGGATACAAAAAGAGGTAAAAGACAGTCTGTGCAAAAAGTGTAAAAGATTGATGTTTGGCAAATTTGAGAATACAAAAGAATGGGGAAGAGATTTATTATTTAATAAAAATTATTGAAAAAACTGTACGAATAGGATATTGGTGCTACTATAATTTTGGACAGAATTTGTATGATGTAAATGAATTACCATTACCAGGAGAATTGAAAACTGCCTAAGTTAGCAAACACTTGCCAAATGAAGCCAAGGACAACATCAGTTTAGAATATAAATTCATTTGGAAAACCTTACAGAGAAGATTATGAGCAATATCACCTCATAACACAGTGAGAAGTGGTGGTAGAAAAACTGGTTTAGGGCAAGTTTGGCAAGAGACACAACTAAACAGAATCATCTTGAGTGAATTTAAGAATAAAACTGGAAGACAACAAACAAATGAGAGAGCTGGAATAAGGTTACAGAGATGCTTGTAACAAATTCTGTTCACCATCAAAGGCAGTGTAACCATCACTTTTAGGGATTCTAATATCACAGTCTCAGATATGCTTATAGAGGAGGTGGAAATTATATTAAAGAGGACAAAGATAGGAAAAACAAGGGGTTTAAACCGAGTGTACACAACTATGAAAGGGTTAAGTGATTGATTCTCAAGGTATCTGAAAGAAGGAGTTATATGAAAGTGATAGAATACTGTAAGGATAGGTAGAATGCTCTAAGAAATGATGAAGAAGATGGTTTCAGAAAAACCTAGAATGATTTGTATGAACTGATGCAAACTGAAATGGGTAGAACTAAGAAAATAAATTATACAATAGCAAAAATATTGTAATGATAGTTAACTTAGAAAGACTTAGAAACTCTGATTAACACAATGACAAATCCCACTTCCAGAGGACCTATGTTGAAATGTGCTATCTACCTGTACGTAGAGAGATGATGAACTCGAGTGAAGATTGAAACATACTTTTTCTTTTTTTCTTTTTATGCAGGGGATGAGGATCATGAATAATGAAGGAATTTGTTTTGTATGTGTATACATATTTGTAATAAGTTCTGTTTTCCTTGATTTCTTAATGAGTAGGGAAGGAGAAAACTCAGAGCTGAAAATAAAATAAAAGTTTTTTAAATGAGAAAGAGAACAGCCTGAATTTTCTTGGGGAAATTGTAAAATTTTTTAATGACTCCAATCTTCTCCCTGAAATAAAGACAAATCTTTTTAATACAAATATTCATTCAACGCTATTATGTAATTGAGAGTTGTGGGATTCTGAAGCCTCTGAACAATTGAAATGGAAAAATCATCTAAAGGTTGATGGAGACGAAATAAAGTAAAAGATGTCATCATAAAAATATATGATTGTAAAAGAGGATGATCTGGTTATGTGACAAGATGAAGGGATAGCCATTGGGTGGCTGGTGTTCTCCACTGGTATCTTAATAATGTCAAAAAAAAATGAGAAAGATCCTGGCATGTTAGACTTATTCCCTGATGAATTTATGGGAAGATATGGATGATCATATAGTATGGACTGGAATGAATAAATTGCAATCTACATCACTGGATGGGATACCCATATTAATGGGTCACACATCCTGAGATGTGTGTAAAGAATATGACACTCAAATAGGAATTGATCTAAATCTCATATCATGCACTAAAATAAATTTTATATTGATTACTGATGTAAACCTTTTAAAAATCATTTTAAGTGGAGCATGATGGAATATTATTTTTATAGCAATAATTATGAAAAAACAGAAAATTCTTATCTATTCAACAAGTAGAAAAAACTGTAGTGACAAAGTTGATGAATTTGAACATATTAAAACAAAGTTTTTATATAAATAAAAATGCATTCAAAATACAAGAAAAAGAAACAAACTGGGCAAAAATTAATAAATATTTGATAATATTGATAGCCAATCTCTACAGAGAATTGAAAATTAAAATTTATTTCCAAATAGATAACTGGTCAAAAAGTATGAACAGGCCATTTTCAAAAGAAGAAATACAAGCCACAATATCCACCTAAGAAAATGTTTAAACTCTTTAATGATTAAAAGAAATGCAAATGAAAACGCTGAGAATGAAGTGAAAACACCTTATATCCACTAAAATGGCAAAGATTATGTTCACTCTGTTATAGTTATGAGTTTGTTTTGAATGTACAAACAATATAATGGCACCCAAGATCCATGTAGTTCCCTCTTCTACAGTTTTAGGAACTTCATTTTTGACAAAAAGTTATTTATTCAGTCACATACACAATTCCCCCAGACACCCTAGTTAAGAAGATTACTAACACTAGGTTAGGTAGAAATTGTGATCTCTGCCTAAATTTATACTTTTATGTATCTCTAGTTGGATACAACTGGACCTCTAGCCTCTTTGTAACTGAAGCAAAATTCAGTTTACTAGAAATACTTGTTAACAAAAGCAATTACTTTATGGAGTCTGTGGATTGACAGGCATTGAGAGAAAGACCAGACCTTTTCTCAGGATTTTCTTGGTCCATGAATGCATGATAACATTAGTGGCATTAATTTAGATCTTCTGCTCCATGAAGTAAACGACCCTCCTTGAAATCTCCTTTTTTCTGATACATTCTTTTTTTCTTTTTATTGGTTTTCCCAGAGATATCAGTTGGCTTAGTTCTATATATTCTATGCCTTCCTTTCTTCCTCTAAACCTTCCAAATCTCTCTGATTCTAAGATAATGGGCTAAACAAATCTTGGTTTATCATAATGAAATATCTTTTCCTAAGAAATAATGAATATGAAGATTATTAAAGATATAGAGAGGAAAATAAAGTGATATCAATTGAAGAAATGAGAAGCAAAAGAACAGTATGACTGATTATAACCATGTATTCAATAATGACAGATAATAAAAATCAATAAAATATGTAGAAAATGGGGGAAAGAGACAAATCAGAAGAGTTTGAAATCACTTTGGTGAAGTTAATTTATATATTTTGTTGAACTGTAATTGATGTAAGATTATGATACTATCATTTTTGCTCTCGTTCATGCATTTCAGGGCTTGTATGTGTTGCTTTCTGCCTAGTTTATAATGATTTTTTAATTAGTAGAAAATGTGGCCAAAATTGTGCATAAAGATTAATCTATTAGTGATATGAAGAATGAATTGTAGAGAGTAGAAGTAGAGGCCAGTTGGAGGTAGTAGTCCAGAGGAGTGGTCAAGTAGATAAGAATGTGTCCTTGAGTTGGGGGCAGTAGGAATAAAGAAGAGATGATGGATATGTATTGGATCTGGAGCTCAGAAAAGAGTTCATGATTAGGGATGATGATTTAGCATTTTGATTTTCCCAAGGAAAATCCTAGTTCCAATGTCAAAGCAGAAATTCTGAAAATTAAAGGCGAGATTAATAAAATTAAAAGTTTGAAAAAAACCCACTGATGTTTAATTGGGGGGGGGGTTAATTTTTTGGTTGGTGACAGGGAAACTCAAGACACAAATACAGAAGAAGACAATGACTTGAAAAAATCTATAAGCAACACCCCCCACCCAGGCTCTGAAGAAAAATGTAGGTTGGACACGAGCTGAACAAGAATTCCTCAAAGAGCTAAAGAAAGAGATAAAAAAGCCTCCTCAAAAGATTTTTAAAACCAAATAAGAGTGATAGAAAAAAATTGAAAAAAATGGGAAAAGAAATGAGAGCTAACCAAGATAATTATGAAAAAAGAATTAACAACTTGATAAAAGAAGTACAAAAATCTTTCTAAAAAAAATAACTCCTTCAAAATTAGAATTGGCCAAATGGAAGCTAATGATTCCATGAAACACAAAAAAATAATAAAAACAAAAGACTGAACAAATAGAAGAAAATATGAAATATTTGATAGGAAAAACAACTAAGGAAAGGATAGTGCTCCAAAGCACTAATAATAAAAGAAATATAAATTTAAAATACTCCAAGTTTTCACTTCCCACCTCACAAGTTGGCAAAAATGACAAAAAAATGGCAACAATCAATGTTGGAAGTATTATAGAAGTATAGATACTTTAATACATTGGTGATGCAGCTTTTTGGAAAGCAATTTGGAATGGGGAGGGAGTTATTAAAATGACCATATCCTTTGAACACCAGGAACTATATCACTGGGCTTATATACAAAAGAAGTCACATAGAAGAAGCAAATATCCATATGCTGTAAAATATTTATAGTAGCACTTACTGTGATAGCTAAGGATTGGAAACAAAGTAGATGCATAAGACTAAACAAACTGTAGTACATGAATGTAAAGGAATACTGTATTACTGTGCTGTAAGAAATGGTATGTGTGATGAATATAAAGAAGATGGAAAGATCTATGCAAATGCATGCAGAGTGAAATAAGCAGAACCAAGAAAACAATAAATTGTAAATTGTAGCAATGTAAATGGAAAAGATGACACATCAAAGAATCAAAAGTAAATGTCACAAAAATTATAAAGATCAAGAAGGACTTGAATGAGGAGATAGGAGAAGACATCATCAAATCACCCCTTCATGGAGGTGGGAGGTCATAAGTATTAACCATTGCACATGGTTTTGAATTTTTTCAATGTATCAATCAATCATGATGATTTTTTTTCCTCTACAAAAAATACTATTTGTCATATGGGATAGCTCTCTGGGAGGACCAGGGTGTGGGGAAGGGCTATTTAGGATAAATGGTGACTTAAGAAACAGAAGATATCAATTACATTTCATTATATAGGGAACTGAGTCAAATTTATAAGAATAAGATCCATTCCCCAGTTGATAATCAAAAGATATAAATAGTTTGTAGAGGAAGTCAAAGCCAGAAATAATTATATTTTCAAATCTTCTAAATTATTAATAATTAAAGAAATGCAAATTAAAACAACTTTGAGGTACTATTTCACATCCATCAAATTGACTAAAATGACCAAAAACAAAGGAAAATGACAAATGCCAGAGATGATGTGGGAAAATAGGAACACTAATGTACTGTTGGTGAAGCCATGAACTATTCTGGAAAGGAATTTGTAACTGCATTCAAAAAACTATTAAATTGTACATACCTTTTGATTCAGAAATACTGCTTTGAGTATAAAATTTTTGGTCATGGCATTTTATGTCTTGTTTTTGAACCCTTTGAAGTTTCTTCTCCCAAAGAACATATTGCTTTACCCCAATTTCCTCCCCATCTATGCCATGAGCACTATGATGGAATGGTTACTTTTTCCCAAAGTTCCCACCATTTCTACTTCTTCCTTGTAGTAATGTTAATTAGAATTAAAGATCTTCCCTGCCCATTAATAGGTTTCAGGTAAGGGAAGCTTGATTAGGGGAGGCTCGGAGGTGAGGTTTTGCTTTGGGGCTTACTCTTTGGAAAAAGGTTTGTGTACAAGATGAGACTCTGGGTAGTCATTAAGAAGGCCCCCTGGCTTTGAAAATCCAGATGTTGGTGCTTCTCTCTCTCTGATAACTATGTATGCATATATAATGGTCAGAAAGTTGGACCTGTCTGTTGTTCTGTGACGTATCAATTGCTTGTGGTCGGACAGTTACAAGCCTTGTCTTTATTTCTCTGCTTGTATTTTCTCTGTTGGTATATGTGATTAAAGAAGATTGTTGACCCCTCAAAGTTGCTTTCCTTTCAGAAAAGCAGATCTAAGAACCTGTGCTAGCTGGCCATCCTAGATACGTCAGGGTGCTTGCTGCTATATTTGTCTGGGAAGGCCAAAAAAGAAAAAGAAAAGTGAAAGATGGATCAGAGGAATGAGATATTGGGGGCAGGGAGACCAATCAAGAGACTATTAGAATAGCCTGAATAATAAATAGATGATAGGTGATAAATGAACTAGGGTGGTGGCAATTTGAGAGAGGACCAATGAGGAAAAAATGTGAAGTTCAAATCAACAAGACTCTAGTTTACCAATGTACTTGACAATTTCTTCCTTTGTTGTTTATTTTGCCTTGCAAAGTATGAAATTATCATTAAGGTAAGTCAAAAAATTTATCAACTGTGCCACTGGTTTTTTTCCCAGAAAAAGAAACCCTGTGGGATATCTAGACAATTGCAGGCTCCCATCACTACCATACCATGCCTCCATGTTAGCATTGTGATTTCTTTCCTAAACTCACTCTCATTTTTTCCCAAAAAAATCACCTCTCTTCCAAACTTCACCGTTTCTGTGGAGATCACCATCCTTTCAGTCTCCCAGGTTCTGGTCTTGTTACTTTTGACTCCTCATTCAACTCAAATTGTTCTCCTTAAAGTTACCAGTGATTGACAAAGCTAATGGTCTTTGGCACAGTGAATAGAGTGGCAGGCCATGAGTCAGGAAGACCTGAGTTCAAATCTTACCTCAGACACTTATTAACTCTGTGACTTTGGACAAGTCATATAACTCTGCTTGCCTCAGTTTCCTCATCTGTAAAACGAGCTGGAGAAGGAAATGATATCTTTGCCAAGAAAATCACATAAGGGGCACAAAGAGTCAGCCTCTGCTCTGTCTTCATTCTTCTTGGCCTATCTGTAGTTCGACAATCTTCTATTCCTAGGAACTTTCTATCTTTTCTTTAGGTTATCTACGTACCTGTCTGGCTACTCCTGTTTCTCCTTTGCTGAATCATCATTCATATATAATAACCCCTAATTGTAGGTATATCCCAATGCTCTGTCCTAAGCCCTCTTCTCTTCACTTACAACTGATGACCTCAAAAGCTTCCAAGGATTTAACTATGATCTCAATGTCACTCAAAAATCTATAATCATCCCATTCACATTGTGAACGTATTGCAGTTTTGATATATAGTGGGTCAGCATATGAAATTAAATAGGAATTTGGGGGAGTTTAGTGGAAGCTGCACATGACACACAAAGGCCAGCAGATGACACAAAAAGCTAGAAACTCAGAAATGCATCAAATTTATGTATATCATATAATATCAACATATTTTATCTTTTAATACCATAGTAATTCAGATTTCTTCTCTGATACATAGAAAGGACCAAAAAAATTTACATGGAGTTTCCAGACCATGGGGGTACCACACCCATAACCCCTGTGATGTAGAAGGGATAACTGTGTATCTATCCCTGGTTTGTCTTCTGGACTTCATTCCCACATCACAAGCTGCCCATAGGTATCCCTATGTCCCACAGGCATCTCAGATTTAATATGTCCAAAATAGAATAGTGTTTTGCCCCCAAACCCATCATTTTTCTAAATTTTCCTGTTTTTTCAAAATTATTACCATCTTTTCAGATAGATACTCAAGGGCTTTTTTCTTTGACTTCTCACTTGCCTTTAACCCACATATACAGTCAGTTACCAAATCTTGTTATTGTTATTTCCATATCCTCTCTTTGATCCATTCCCTGTTTCTACTAACACAACTCCAATGGGTCCTCATCATCTCTTGCCTTAATTGTTGCAATAGCCTCCTAATTGATCTCCTCAAATCTCTACCCTCTCTACTCCATTCTCTACACTACTCCAAGTGATTTGCACAAAGCAGAGGTTTGATCATATAACCCCTATACATATATATAATCTATATATTAGGGACACATGCTCAAAAATTTCTTTACTAAAATTCCACCCCTTCAAAATTACATTATATCTATTTGATGTTATATTGTATGTTCTGGTTAATATATGTTGTTTCTCCCATGTAAGCTTCTTGAGGGAAATTTTTTTTTTGCTTTTTCTCTTATCCCCAATGTTTTAAGCACATGATAAATGTTTCTGTAAGTGCTTGGTGATTGTCAAATAAGGATGCATAATCAAAAGTTTGGACAAACAGCTCTATGGTAAAGGCTTGATAGATGTAAGCTAGAAATATTCTACTTTGAATATAGTGAAGTAGAAAGACACAAATACTCTGGAGCTTCCCCCACAGCCAACAAAATACTTGTAAAAAATGGCTCAACAAATTCTAAAACAGCAGAAGCCACAGAATGACAGAATGAAAGAGATTTCCAGTCAAAGATAACCTGGAAGGCCAACAGGAAAGGTTTATCCCATAAGACACTGAGCAGAGCAGAGCCCAGCCCTGGCTGTGTGGTTGGGGAGGAACAGGACTTGAACAGACCTCCGGGGCAGAATCCCCAGTAGGGAGGGTCACAGATCCCTCAACCCAAAAGCGACAAAGAAAGCTTCAAAGGTCAGTGTGGGAGGGCTTTTCCAGCTGTGCGGGAAGGGAGCGGGGTATCCCTAACACTGGCCCCAGACTGCGGCAGAGGCTGTGGCAATAGCAGCAGTGGGTGGCTACGGTGACCACGGAAGCAGCCTGGGTGCATTGCCCCAGCAGTTCAACTTAAAGCCTCTGGGGGAATTGAGCACCTGATCTAAACCTCAGTCCTGAGTGGTGGCTCCACTCCCATCCAAAACCCCTGGGGAAATTGAGCAGCTGATCTGAATCTCAGCTCTGATCATGATACTGAGAGGAAGAGGAGCACTAGGACCCTCCTCTTGACAAAGGATTCAGAAGTCAATTAACTGGCTGGGAAAATGCCCAAAAAAGAGGGAAAAATAAGACCATAGAAGGTTACTTTCTTGGTGAACAGGTGTCTCCTTCCATCCTTTCAGATGAGGAAGAACAAGGAATACTATCAGAGGAAGTCAAGGCTTATGCCTCCAGTACCTCCAAAATGAATATGAAATGGGCTTAGGCCATAGAAGAGCTTGAAAAACGAGTCAGTAGCTTGCTAAAGGAGAACCAAAAAATGCTGAGGAAAATAACCTTTAAAAATAGGCTAACTCAATTGGAAAAAGAGGTCCCAAAAGCCAATGAGGAGGAGGCTTTAAAAAGCAAAATTAGCTAAATGGAAAAGGAGGTTCAAAAGTTTGCCGAATAAAATAGTTCTTTAAAAAAGAGAGTGGAGTGCAGGGAAGCTAATGACTATATAATAAACCAAGAAGTTAGAAAACCAAACCAAAAGATTGAAAAAATAGAAGATAATGTGAAGTATCTCATTGGAAAAACAACTCACCTGGAAAATACATGCAGGAGAGACAATTTTAAACTTATGGGACTCCCTGAAAGCCATGATAAAAAAAAGCCTAGACATTATCTTTCATGAAATTATCAAGGAAAACTGCCCTGATATTCTAGAACCAGAGGGCAAAATAAATATTGAAAGAATCCACTGATCACCTCCTGAAAGAGACCCAAAAAGAGAAACTCCTAGGAATATTGTGGCCAAATTTCAGAGTTCCCAGGTTAAGGAGAAAATATTGCAAGCAGCAATAAAGAAAGAAAGAATTCAAGTATTGTGTTAATACAATCAGGATAACACAAGATCTGGCAGCTTCTACATTAAGTGATCAAAGGGTTTGGAATAGGATATTCCAGAAGTCAAAGGAACTGGGACTAAAACCAAGAATCACCTACCCAGCAAAACTGAGTATAATACTTCAATGGAAAAAATGGTCATTTGCTGACATAGAGGATTTTCAAGCATTCTTTATGAAAAGACCAGAAGTGAAGAGCAAATTTGACTTTCAAACATAAGAATTAAGAGAAGTATGAAAAGGTAAACAGGAAAGAGAAATCATAAAGGACTTTTTAAAGCTGAACAGTCTATATTCCTACATGGAAAGATAATATTTCTAACTCATGAGACTTTTCTTAGTATTTGGGTAGTTGGAGGGATTGCACACACACACACACACACACACACACACACACACACACATACACACACACAGACACAGAGAGCACACAGGGTGAGTTGAATAAGAAGGGATGGTATTTAAAAAAAATAAAATTAAGGGGTAAGAGAGGAATATATTGGAAGGAAAAAGGGAGAAATGCATTGGGGCAGACTATCATTCATAAAAGGGATAAGAAAAATCTTTCAATGGAGGAGGAAAGGGAGGAGATGAGGGGAAAAATGAGACTCTTCACATATGGCTTATGGAGGGAATAACATGCTCACTAAATTTGGTATGAAAATCTATCTTACACTACAGAAAGTCAGGGAGAAGGGGACAAGTGGGGTAAGGGGGATGACAGAAGGGAGGGAAAATAGGAGAAGGGAGTAACTAGAGGTAAACACTTTGGGAAAGGGACAAGGTCAAATGAGAGAATAGAAAAACAAGGTGGGGACAGGGTAGGATGGAGGGCAATATAATTAGTCTTACACAATATGACTATTATGGAAGTCTTTTGCAAAACAACACATATATAGCCTGTATTGAATTGCTTGCCTTCTCAGTGGGGATGGCTGGGGAGGGAGGAAAGGAGAGAAGTAGGAATTCAAAGTATTAGAAACAAATGTTGAAAATTATTTTTGCATATAACTGGGAAATAAGAAATACAGGTAATGGGGTATAGAAGTCTATCCTGCCCTTCAAGAAAAGAGAGAAGATGGGGATAAGGGAAGGATAGGGTGTGATAGAAGGGAGGGTTCATTGAGGGAAGGAGTAATCAGAATGTAAAGTGGGGGGGAGGGGAGATGGGGAGAAAAATTGGAACTCAAAATTTTGTGGAAATGAATGTTGAAATCTAAAAACAAATAAGTAAAACTAAAAAAAGAAATTTTCTACTTTCCCTTTTTTTCATTTAAAGTTCTTTTGATCAGATTTTAAATACTACAGGCAAATATATTTATATTGGCCCTTGTTTTTGGTATATTTCCCCTGGTCAATGGTTCAGCATTCCTATTTTTTAAGTCTTAGCCCAGATATCCAAATTCTGCTCTCAAATACTGACTTATTAATATTCCTTCACTTTCTAAACATACTTATCTTTTCTGAATCCTCTATTTACATCAGGGAAGAATAATGAAAACACCACTTGTACACTTAAAGATTTCAGATTTTTCACCCAGGCCTTGATCATCGTTAGGCAATATTTTCTAGGTTCTTTCTGGAACTATAATTTGTCTCCATATGAATCATAAGTGGTCAACAAATTTAACACATTTTTGCTTCATGGCATCTTACCTATCCTGGCTCTGGATCCTTTTGAAATGTTATTCCAGAATCTAGGGTATACTACAGATACCTATATTTCTTTTCCTTAACTATCATGAGCTTTGTAAAGGGGGGATTACTTGCTAATTCTTGGTCTCTTTTCATGTACATGACATGGATGATATGAATTGACTCCTGCACACCCTTGGATTTCACATTGGGAAGACATTAGACCTATTGTTTGTCAAGTAGACAAATATAAAGATCTTATACCCCTAGAGAAAGAATTATTTGTTTGGTCTCATCTTTTGCTAAAAAGTGGAAAATCATGTACTCAAGGACAACTAGGGGTCCCTAACATCATTGTTTGGAGTACAAGGATCTTCTTTCTTCTAAGATGGGATAAAAAGATATGGGAGAAAGATAGTTATTACTTAGCTTTACATCCCTTTCTTCCATGTCATATTCTACCATCACACTCCACAAATTAATGGCACCAGTTGACCACCTCTGCTTCACTTCCTTTTTTTCCTTCATTTCTGTCCATAAGTTCCACCGCCCCAATTCACTTGATCAAGAAATACTTCATTCAAGGGGGCAGAGCCAAGATGGCAGAAGTAGAAAGACACATCTACTCTAGTTCTTCTATCATATTCCATAAAATACTTGTAAAAAATGACTCTAAACAAATTCTCGAGCAGCAGAAGGCACAAAACGACAGAGCGAAAGATTCCCAGCCCAAGGCAGCCTTTAAGGAAAACAAGAAAGGTCTATTGCCCAGGGTGCAGAGCGGAGCACAACCCATGGAGCCCAGCACAACCTTGCCTGAACAATACCAGCAGGAACAGGACTGGAAAAGGCCCCAGGGGTGGAACCCCAGCAGCAGTTGTGGTTCTCAGATCCCTCAACCCACAAACACCAAAAAAAGCTTCAAAGGTCAATGCAAACAGCAGCATCCATTATTAGAGCCCTTGGCCTAAAGCCCATGGGGGAACTGAGCTGCTGATCTAGGTCTCAGGCCTGAGTGGTGGCCTTGGGGTAGGAAGAGTGCTGGCTGGCTTGGTGGAGCTGATGGAGGCTCTTGAAAGGGAATTTTACTTGCAGATTCTGGGCAGAACATTTTGGTAGCTACCAGAGTGCAGGACAGGAGAGGAGTAAATTCCTCTCCTTTGATTGTGCCACCTTGGAGGAACTGAGAATGTACAGGTCCTCAGAGTATACTTCCCCTTGACAGAAGCCTCAAAAGTCAAGTAACTGTTTGGGGAAATACCCAAAAAAAGGGGAAGAAATAAGGTTACTTTCTTGGTGAACAGGTATTTTCTTCCATCCTTTGCAATGAGGAAGAACAATGCAAACCATCAGAAGACATAAAAAAGAGAAGTGGGTAGGGGTGACGATAGAAAGGAGGGCAAATGGGAGGAGGGAGCAATAGAAGTAAATGCTCTTGGGGAGGGAAAAGGTCAAAAGAGAGAATAGAAGAAATGGGGGGCAGGATAGGATGGAGGGAAATATAATTAGTCTTACACAACATGACTATTATGGAAGGCATTTACAAAACAACACATATATAGCCTATATTGAATTGCTTGCCTTCTCAGTAGGGATGGGTGGGGAGGGAAGAAGGAAGAGAAGCTGGAACTCAGAGTTTTAGGAACTAATGTTGAGAATTGTTTTTGCAACTGGGAAATAAGAAGTACAGGTAATGGGGTACAGAAGTTTATCTTGCCCTAGAAGACAAGAGAGAAGATGGGGATAAGAGAATGGAGGGTAGAATGAGGGTAGAGGTAATCAGAATGCAAGGCATTTTGGGGTGGGGAGAGGGGAGAGATGAGGAGAAAATTTGGAACTCAAAATTTTGTGGAAATGAATGTTGAAACGAAAAATAAATAAGCATTAAAAAAAGAGAAATACTTCATTCTTACTATCTGGAGCACAAAAATGTATTTCTTCAGGCTAAATTTTCCTTTTTTTTTTTTCCAGAGGGAGATTTTGCATTAAAAGGGGTTTCTCAGTACCAGGAGAAAATTAAATATTACCAATCCCTGAGGATTACAGCAAAATTCTTCATTTGAAGCAAGAACCTCAATCTTTTATTTTCTATTTAGTTGCATTCTGGGCTAACCTTTGTGGTTGACTGCTAATGCAAGCTACATGATTACCAGGATTGCTGAACAGTGGAATGATGGGTATTAGTCCTTGAAATTTTAATCTTCTAAGGTACCTTTAATGGGCAGTTACCACACTGCTGCCTAGCTTAAAGATATCCAATCATCTAATTAGGTCCACAGCTCATTAAAATTCATGGTCTCTAGTTCTATTTGTTCCTTTTCCTTACTGGACAACCTTCTACCACAAGGGCCAACTTTTTTTGTTACAGATGTCTGTGAAAATTATAGACCTCTTCTCAGATTTAAGTGAATAAAATACATGAGATTACAAATGAAACATAATTATATTACAATAAGGATGGCAAACCACTTTTAAAAAAAATTCACAGATATAAACTGTTTGGAAAAATAAGCAAAGAAGAAGTCCTACCAAATTCATTCTATGACATAAATACAGTGCTGATACCTAAACCAGAATGAGCAAAAACAGAAAAATAAAACTGTAGACTAATTTCCCTGATGAATATTGATGCAGAAACTTTAAATAAAATACTAGTAAGGAGATTTTAGACATATATATCACAAAAATCAAACACTATGACCCAGTGGGATTTTATACCAGGAATGCAAGTTTTTTAACCAGGAAAACTACTGGCATAATTGACTATTTCAATAACAAAACTAACAAAAATCATGATTATCTCAATAGATGCAGAAAAAGCTTTTGAAAAAATACAACACTCATTCCCATTATAAAAATAAAAATAAAAAATACCTCTAGAAAGCATAGGAATAAATGGAGCTTTCCTTAAAATAATGAGTATCTATCTGAAATTATAAACGTGAATGATCTGTAATGGATATAAGCTAGAAGCCTTTCTAACAACATCAAGGGTGAAGTAAGGATGCCCATTATCACCACTATTGTGCAATATTGCACTAGAAATATTATAGTAAGAGAAGAAAAAAATTGAAAGCATTAGAACAGGCAATGAGGAAACAAAACTGATATGATGGTATACTTAGAGAATCCTAAGGGATAAACTACAAAACTAGTTGAAATGATTAACAACTTCAACAAGTTGCAGGATAAACAATAAACCCACATAAAAAAGTCCATAGGCCAAAGGTTAAGAATCCCTGCTTAGTTTTTATTAATTTCAAGTCATATGCCCCCAAACAAGGAGTCTAGTATAAAGAAGCATGACTTTGGGAGGACTACCAGGGTTGGAAAAGGAGCTGTACTGACTAGCTATGTGATGTAAGGCAAATCATGACTGCCATGCCAGTCATTTATTGAGACAAAAAAAATTGTCTTATCTCGTGGAACACATTATAATGTATGTGTTTATACATATATATGTTTGTATATTTGTATTATGGGTGTGTATGCAAATGGAAGCAGATAGGTGCCTCCATGGATAAAGTGCTGGGCCTGCCGTCAGAAAGACCTGAGTTCATATCCAGCCTCAGACACTTACTAGCTTGTGTGAACCTGGACAAGTCACTTAATGCTGTTTGCCTCAGTTCTCCATTTGTAAAATGAGCTGGAAATGGAAATCGTACTCCAGTATCTTTGATAAGAAAACCTCATATGGGTTCACAAAAAGTTGGCCATAACTGCATACATACATATGTACACATACACATATTGTATCTAGTTAGTTATCTCTTGAGAATAATAAGGAATCACTTGGGCAAATGACTTAACCTTATATACTTAGCTTTCCCTTCTGTTAAATTAAGGGGTTGGATTAGATAAGTTTTGAGGTTCCTTCTAGCTCTAAATCAATGATTTGACTATCTATTCAGAACTCTATTCAGAACATGCAACAAAGCTTCATGAAACCCACAGAGTAACAACCTATTACCCAAAGATTTTAGGACACAAATATAGTTGCCATTTTTTTTAGTTTGAAAATGGTACATTAATGTACATTGTACATTACCAAAAAAATATGATTTAAAAATTCTAACTGCATTACTCAAATGAAACAGTTAAATTTTACAAAAAGCAAGTATTTGGACATTTCAAACTCTGATATAATCAATCACATTTTACTTTCTCCAATATGAAATTCTTTCAAACTTGTTTTGTATGATGTTCCTGATTTTTCACTGTTAACAAAAAAGTGGTTACATCAACATTTCATTGTATGTTGTGCCCACTCTGTGGCTATAAGGTCTTTGTTGTGTATTGACTGGAAGCTAGGTCATATGATTGTCTCAGACACTTACTACAATAGGATAAACAGCCTTCTTGTCAGCATCACCAGATTTGACGAGGGAGAGGGAAAGGGAGAAATGAAGGTTACATACAATTACCTTTCATTGTAGGAACTCCTCTTTTACAGAAAACCCTTTGAACTAGCGGGCCTTTATTGCTTAATTGAAAAAAAAAATTACATCCACAGTACTTCAAGTATCCTTTACTATGCAGAAAAGTCACAATGGAGCAGATTCCCACTCTAAGATAAATCTAAATCTTTCTAAGGCTGAATCACAAGATTTCAAACTGGAAGTTGCCTTCAAGGTTACTCACTCCTAATGTATTTGACAGGTAAAGAAATTCAAGACCGCAAAGGTCAGATGGCTTTCTGAAATTCATATTTATTAGTCAGAGCCTAGATTAGAACATAACTAGAATATAACCCAGGTCTCCTGAATCCCAGCTGTAATAAATCAGCAAGCATTTTCTACCCATCAATGCGCTAAACCCTGAAAATATGACAAAAACAAATGGTTCCTATATTGAAGAAGCTTACTATTATGGGAGATATGTTCATAAATATGGACATTTAAAATAGATAAATGAGAAAAAGCAGGGAGCATAATAGCTGAAAGGATCCAGGAAACACCTTTTGTGATGCCAGAGCTGAGACTTGGAAGAAATTAGAGATTCTAAGAGACAAAATTGAATAGAGTGCATTTCAAAACAGCCAATGCACTGGTTGGAATGGAAATTTTTCTCATTTTAGCTTGCTGAAAATGACACAAAAAAGAGTTATTTCATAAATCTTGACTTTGAAACAAATCTTCTTCTTCACACAAAGAGAAGTTATATGCATAACAAATGCATATAAAGCAGAAAATGTTATGTGAACTTGGTTGAATTATCAGTGTCCTTCAAACTGAAATAGGCTTTGCTTCCTTATCTAAAGAAATAAGCGCACTTGCCCTAAACTGAAATGCATGGCAGTCAACTTCAGATAACACAACGGGAAAAGATTTTCTTTGCCCCTTGGATGACTTTTTCTGTAAGATACAGGTTCTAAACCTTTAACATCAATGATTCTCAAATTTGTTATTTTCTAACTAAGAAATTTCATTACTCTAGTTAATTTCCTAGCAGTCCTCAAATAAGTCTGTTTTATGTGTAGCACAAGTCTCTCTACCACAATGGAGCCTAGTATCTTTTCTGACTTCTCCCAATATACGTTAATTTGTACCACATATTTTGACACTTAATGACATTATCAATGCTTTTTTTTTTTTTAAGGTAATTTGAATGGCAGAAGAGACTATTAACTCAGCTTTAAAATTTCTGAAAGGAAATTTGTGTGTACACACGGATACACTTGTACATGCAGTGCATATCTCTCTCTCTCTCTCTCTCTCTCTCTATATATATATATATATATACATATATATATATATATATATATGTATGTATGTACATGTATTCCCTAATATAAGTTAGTCTTTCAGAATAAAATACTTCCTAAATGGTATACTAAACTGAAACCTTAGTTCTCATCGAAACCATGGGGATACCCATCAATTGGGAAATAGCTGAATAGCTTTTGTTATATGAATGTGGAGTACAATTGTGCTACAAGAAATAGATGATTTCAGAGACATGGACTTTGATTTAAAGTAAGAAATGCATGTGTGTACACTGAATAACTTGTATAAAGTCATTAAGAGGCTGTTTCCTTGATTATTCATATTGATTACAAGAAATGCAGCTTTTTTCCAGTCAGGCAAGAGGGTAGGAAATAGGTTTTTTTTGATTGTTTAAGAGATGTGAGGGGGGTGCTAAATGTGAAATGCTCCTTTTATTTTCAGATATTAGTATTACTTAACTTTTCAATTTGCTCTAAACGACCTCACAGAGGAATTAATCTGAAAATATCTGCAAAAAACACATCAATAAAAACCTTTTTAAAAACCACTTAGAGAAATAGACTCATAGAGCTGGAAGGGACATTAGACCATCCAGTTTGGTGGTTAACCTGGGAGATGCAGAACTAAAATTTTCTTTACTGAAACAAAAATTCAGGATTTCCTTCAACTACGAAGGTTGGAAACATTCTGAGTTGTCCATTAACTTCTCCAGACTGGTTACGAACTGGGACTAGAATCTAGGTCTCCTAACTCTCTATAGGGGTCTTTGCACCACATTATCTATCTCACTAAACAGACCAATAGACTTTGTCTTATTGCTTTTGAGCTGCTTATATCATCTAACATCAAATTTAGTTTAATTCAAACATCCAGTGATATAGATTATGTGGCACTATTTGGACATCATGGACTTGGTAGATCTGGTTCCTGTCTTTGAGGAGCTTTACAGAGTAGCCCTGATAAAACTGTTAGTATAGCCTAACCGCTCAGAACCCATCCTGGATACTGTGGGGTATAGAGAAACACCAATAGCCATATTCTTGACCCCAGGAGATGTCTTTTTTTAAAAAAGCACCCTAAAACATGATACTAATCACAAGAAATAATTGTATAAGTTGTGTAGTGTGTTACAAATACTATAGGTGTTCTGAATGGATTTACAATTAGTTGAAGGCAGGACATGTGGATTCCAACAAGCAGAGGAAACCAGGGTGGTAATTACAGGAAAAAGTGATGAATCAGGAATACAGCAGCTGTGTAACGTGAAGCCTTAGCACCACCTATCTACGAGTGTGTGGTCTAGATGTTCTAAAACAGAGCCTCACAAACTATGGCCTATGGCCCGCCAGGGCAAAAATGTGTAAGCCATTCTTACTTCACAAGCAGCAGACCAGTTCACCAACCTGTTCTAAAATGCCTCTTCTAGCTCTAAGAATGGATTCTAAATTTCTGAGAACCTAGGACAGATCTTGACTAAAATATGGGATGTGTGCATGAGTAGTGGGAAGTAACCTTGCACACGCAGAGTGAGAGCTCTGAGAGCCAGGAACAGATTAGATTTAAAGCCATAGTCATGAACATGCTGTGGAAGGTTTTGGAGGTTCATAGGATGAAAAGAAATGCTTAAGTAAATTTAATTTGGCAATGGTTTCTATAATGGCTCTGGAGTCTGGAGGAGCCTGGAATCCTAGGTGGTGACTCTGGCCATCAGCCTTTGTAACCCAACTTTATGTTTAGGCCAAACTACCCTCCATATGTTTGTTCAAGGAGTTTTCTCTGTGCCAGGAAGAACATCACTGCACTCTCAGGTGAATTCTTGGTTACCTTTAAAAATCCCAAAACAAGTGGGAATCCCAAACACAATCCCACCAAGCTTTTCCTGACCCTGACGTCATCCTTACTTTTGCCATTCAGATCTCACATGTGCTTGCAAGACACTTCTCTTTTATAGTGTATGCTCTGTCTTTTGAAGTTTCAAACATACATTATTGGAAAATTGTACCACTGGCTAAATAATCAAGTTGAGGAGAAATTTGTAGAAATTGGCTGGGGAAGAGGAGTTGGTTTGGTTTTAAGCACAGTTTGAGTGGACTACTAGTGGAAATCACAAATATACAAGATGATATATAAACATGTTGGTACGTACAAATATTGTAGTTTAGTTGGGTTTCTATTCTTTTAACGTCAGAAAATGTTTCATAGAAACAGCAGATTACACTACATATATGTCATGTAATATGAGAAAATATTTGTCTGTAGAATTCAAGGGTTGGTTATATGGGTCAGTCTCACTGGAACAAACTGGTAGTTATTTAGTGACTAGAGCAAGGTCAGAGATCTTCAGCCATAATTTTCAATCTCTTATTCAAAAAACCCATTATTTACACAAAGATGCTAACAATCATCCGTCAATTAGGCAAAATTCCTAGCAGAAATGAAAAATGTTGTTTTAAATTGTTATGGGCTTTAGGTAATAATTTCAAAAATTATTCAACCTCTTCCAATCATTTTGGAAAATTGATTTTGGAAATTGAAAATTGAAAATTTTATTGGGTAACAAAACTATTTTAACATTATTCTGGAACCTTTACAAAATAGGCTTTTCCCTTGGTTTGCTGTCCCAGAAAAGTATCAGTTAAAAACTGTCTTTTGTTCAACAGATTTTTGAAATAAGTTATTTAAGTACTTTATTGTTTTCCTCCATTATGTGCAACTATCATCAATTAGGAACTCAATCACACATACAAAAAAAAAAAAGATAGCTGCCATACCTATCTCATTTTCACACCCACTCTGACTAAAATCTGTATCAGAATACAGACTCTAGTATTCAGGTAACTTTGTACAAGTTACTTTAACAGTGACATAAGAGTTAGCAATGTAGAAGAGTAAAAATTATTTCATCTAAGTGGGATGGCAGACCAGCTCTTTTAAGTTCAGGTAACGATTCTCTTCGTCCCCCCCCCTTCTCCTTAGTGCAGACAGAACTGAAAGATGTGAGGAGGGAGATTAATGGAAGCTGTGTGAATCGTTCTCTAACATTTAACTCCCACGTGCATCATATTTAAAAAACAAAAACTTCACAAGTGGAAGCACACAGACACGTCTGTACTAGATTAAAATATTTTGTTCTACGCTGGCAGAGTACTCAGAATATAACTCTGCACCTGTGAATTCTCAATTCCACAAGCACTGAATCTTAAGCCCATAAATCTTCCAACACTTCACAAAGAGAAGACTGGAAGAACGGAGAGGAATGCTAAAAAGTAACGGCAGGAAAACGAAACATACTTGTCCTATCTTTCCAAATGGAAAATGGCCAACAATTCTTCGTATACCTGGAAAAGGATTTGAGATATCCAAGAATCAACGAAGCAGTAAAATTAACACCTAGGTCATGCTTGCAAATTGTTTCTTTTAGATTTCAAATTCTCTAAAGGGCTTTTTGTATGTTTGGAGGTGTCAATGAAATAATGCCCCAAACCTTCATTAAACATATTCTATTTGTATTGATTTCCAGGTGAGTTTCCTTTTTATTTTGACAAATAGGAGTCCATATCAAAGGAAAAGCATTCTTTTGCAGCCTTGCTAGCAGGTGTATCATTGAAGAGCCTCCATAAACTAATGCTATTTGTTAACACTAAAAGTGTAAACAAAACTCTTAAAGTTTTACTTGGAAGGCAAACATAAGCATTGCCAATATTCATGATTCCTAAATGCCAGTACCTCAAATGGAAGGCACATAGTATTTGCTGACCTTAACACAATGGTATGACCACAGAAATAAAAGCACTGAGGGAGCATGACAGTGCACTGGCTCCAGAGAAGCTAGGTCCAAATTCTGCCTCTTCACATTTGTGTGGCCTTAGGTAAATCAAATTCCCTGGGCCCATCTTCTGTAAAAGGATGGGGCTGAACTACATGGCCTCTGAAATCCTTCCAAATAGATGATCCAGTGTTCACAAAATTTTAGAATCAAGTATCACGATGGTCTCTGCTGCCATCTGCTGGCTTCGGCACAGAACTACAAATATATACATAGAATGCATTGGTGAGAGAACTGAACACTCACGCTCAAAATATCAGCTTTTCTTTTAATTACCAAGTGTCTCTGAAAAGTTGTCCAAGGCTTTTGCACTGACATCCCGCCCCCAATTTTCCATTTGCATGCTGAAAAGAAATTTACAACAGAAACAAATTCCCCCATGGAATCAGCTGAACTGTTTTGGGGGGCAAAAAAGAGGGGGGCAGAGGAGGGGTGAAAGGTAATGATTGTTAACCTAAGCTGAGTTTTAGCAGCACTACATTGGCTAGAAATGCTCTACTATATTCACTCTGGCATCTTTCAACAAAATATTATCTTTATGACCTAGAGAGGCACTTCTTTGGGTCACACACCTTTTGGGACCCCTTCCATGTCTCTTTAAACCATTCCTACTAGACCAAGGCCAGTTAGTACCACTATTAGAACCAGACTATTTTTTGGTGTGTGTGAGGCTGAAGTTAAGAGCATAATGGCATATTTAATCAGTGGGGGGTGGGGGTTGGAGAAACTTGTGTTCAATTCTAGTATGCAATGTAGTTCCTTTATTAAAAAAGATCTACTTCCCAGATTTCATCTTTCCTTAGCCCCATTCCACAATAATATTTCACCTCTCCATGGCACTCTTTCGAATCACACAGGTTAGTATATGTAGCAACATACAACAGCTATATCTTTTGCTTTTTTTTATTATACCATATACTAGTAAGATGCTAGGGATGGAATAGGTGTGTTTAACAAATGCTTATTGACATAACTGCTAGTGAGTTTTCATGTATTGAATTTATTTGTATTTAAGGATACCTAGATAGGTCCTTTAAAACTCTGTCCTATACATATATATTTATTTGAAAGAATGAAAATGTTTGTGCTATTTTAGGAAACATACTTCTTATAAGTCCCTAAGAAAACTAAATGTATGTAGAAACCTTAAGATTTAAAGTTATTTGTACACAGGAACAAAATCATAAGTACAGATTCACAAATCACATCAAAAGCATTAAGTTCTGTATCTGTTGCCTCCCAGTGGAAGTAACCAGCAGTGACCATAAGGAAAAAAAAAACATGTCCTGAATCAATTGATTTAACCCAACCAGAAAAGTCAATCACTTCTATATGTCTAAGATGTGACACACTGCTTTCCATTTTCTACAATGAGCAGAAACTGAACTTTGTCTGAATATACATCCAAGGCTTTCCCCTCAAGATAAAAATCTGCTAAAATATTATCTTATTGATACTCTCCTTGGTCCTATCACAATTATCTGCATATTAAACATTTTCTTTGGTCGGTTTACTCTCAAAGATTGACTTCATGAATCACTTTAAAATATAGCAGTTTATTAAATGACCTTATACTGAGATCTTCAGGACACTCTCTATATAGCCAGAACTGTTATTTCTTAGATCTTTAAGACTGAAAATGAAATGTTAAGGAGTAAGAGTTAGTTAGGCTGCTCAGTTGCTCAGGTAAAGAAAACAAAAGGTAGAAATCTTCCTTTACTACATCCACAAAAACAAGACTTTCTGAATTTGAGAGGTAGATTTTAATATATTTAGGCTGTGGCCAACATCTGAATACTTATGTATATAAAGGGACATGTATTACTGAACAAGAAGCTGAGAAAAGCTAGCAAAGATTCCATTTTCTCTGTGTGTATTGGTTGCTTACAGGTGTGGAAAATACAAGCACAACTTGAGTTTAAGAAAAAAGCAGAGTCATTATTAGGAATTAAAGGGGAAAAATGTGAAATTTTAATACTAGTAAAATTTCACTTCTCATCCCTCCTACATAGATAGGTTTTCGTTAAAAGCAAGGGAACACAGTGAAAGGGAAGAGGTAAAATATATGGAGCAACTGGAAATAGGAGAGGAGCTTATTAAGGATGAAGTCCAGAACTAAAATTGTAATTGAAGGAGGAAAATTAATTCTTAAACACTACAAAAGAAAAATTAAATTTTCAAAATGTTTGCATGTACTGAAGTGGGAAGCCTTATGGGCAATGCTGACTTACTGGAACCAAAAGTAACTGATATATTTGTAACAATAGAAAAAATTTAATTCTACCTTAATAAATCCTTATAATAGTTTTAGAAAATTAAAAAAATCTTGAACAAATTAGGCCCAGGGCATTGGTGAATAAAATAACCTAAAATTTCTCAATTTGGGGATAGCTCTAGTTATTTTTTTAATGTTATAAATAAACTTAAAAAAAATAGAATCCCAGTAACTGCCAGGAAAATACTGAAAACATCCAAATGTATAGTACAATATGCACCTTCTTCTCGTTCCAGAATTTCACCATGTAACACCATGTAAATTAGTAACAACTTTTTAATAAAAAGAAAACCATGAACCAGTTCTTGCAACTTACAGATAAAAAAAACTATTTAAATATTGGTATTATTATAGTGATAAAGATATTAACTTCTTACCTAACCAAACCCCCTTTAGCATCTTCACCTGTCTTCTAATAAAAGTTTAAAAAAACAAAACAAAGGAATGAGTTATGGAGACTCAGTTATCTAAGGAAACCATTTTACTTAATGTGGAGATAATAGCTTGTACTCAATGAAGGCAAAATAAACTCTGTGAACAAGCTCCCCATCCCATCCCACCCCAACTCAAAGAAAACCCAGCAGCTCTCACAGCCCAGCATATTTAAGACAATGCAAAGTCATGTTTACCAGATGCTACATTCAGAAATCACCAAGGAACAATAAAGAACTTCCTTGCCCTCTATGGCATCTTTAACTACAGAAACAACAATCCAGGAATGGATAGAAATGTGGTTGGGAAGAACCTCAAGACTAGTAAAACTTCCATATTACAATTAATTAATTTTGAAAAATAAACAGAATAATTGCTGGGCTAAACATAAAAGTTTAGAATTTAAACCCTAAATTGTGTCAAGGTCTAATTATTGCCAATTCCTTTCAGAAAACAGATACTTTGAATTACATTAAAATTTTGAACTAAAACATGTTAATGTAAATAGCAGCAAAGTCACTGATGTGCCAATTATTTAACATTTGGGTAACTACATATTAGATGACATTTGAAAAAAACATTATTGCCCTTGACAGATTATTAGCACCATATTATGTGGAATAAAAAGAGTATTTGTATCAACCACTTTCTAATGTCATCAATATGTAGCTAAAGCATAAGTATTTGAAAAAGCCTGATTATAATTAGTGTTCTAAAAAATGGGAAAAGATTGAAATGGTCATTTTTTGCATTATAAATTGGGAACTGCTTACTCAGATAAATAGAAAAGTAGCAATCTATTTTAGATAAGCGGTTATCAAGAGTTGCTACTGGCAACATGATTTTTTTTTACCAATAGATATAAAACACATTAAGGAATAGAAAAGTTATATAGAGACTTACTAAAAATCTCAAGGACATGGAGCATTACAAAGAAAGTTTCATATGCCCAAAACAATTCAAATAATTATTGCCTGAGTATATTAATCACTGTACCTGTGAAATTTTTCTAAATGATGATTACTTTTGTAAGGTATACTAAATATTTTTCCAATAAAATAGGGCAGAACAGCCTAGGAATATGTAGCAATTTCTTGGGCACTGTGGAGAATAAGTTTGATTTTCCCAGCAATCATAATAATCTACATTAGTTATCATGATGTTTCAGTAATTATAAAGACTACCACATACATGCTATCAAGTTAGCCATATGTTCTTACTGATGATCTGCAACGAGCATTTTTCTCAGTATCCTGGAAAATACAACTTTAAATGAATTTCTTTCTTTTCAAAGAAAGGGTCTTAAAGTATAAATTGCTACGCAGAAGCACAAAGCCTTTTAATGCAATCTTCTATAAGAAGTAATTTGAATTTTAAAAGACAATCTAACAGCAGATATGATTCCCACTGAGATACACCTTAATCCTTTCTTTCCTTGTTCACTATTAATATTTGAACTCTAGACATTAATAAGTTGTACTAACAAGCATCCAAAGTATCAGAATTACCACACTGGAAATTTTTATAGTAAAAATGTGAGACCATCTTATTTACATGAGCTCAACTTCTGTTAAACAACTGTTTCTGGGATTGTGTTGCTTAAAACAACTCCATACAAAATAATACCTCATCAGTTATTTTTGGGTGCAGATAAATGAACTCAAGAGATTAATTAGTAAAGTTTCAGATTATTTCAGCCAATACTGCATTATGGTCCATTTACTATGGGCAAAAAAAACCCCTCTACAATAGAATGCTAAGGATATTCGGGTACTTATGACTGGCTAGTGAAAACAAAAGACAGTTATAGCAATTTCATCAGACATTTTTACAAAGTAAATGTCTTGATGAGTATGTGCTTTAAACTTATAGTCATTCTTTATATTTATTTTATTTATTGGGGCGATGCAGAAAGTCACAAATGAGGAAAGGACACTAAGGTTTTAATAAGGGGAACAAAAGAGTTGTTTTCACCAGTATAGATTCACATTACAGTACACCAATATTGACAGCATTCTTTTGTCTATTTTTGGTACATAAGATGGAATCCTCTCTACATAACCTTGTAAGGCTTCAGAAACTAAAAAGTAAAAAAAAGACCTATTAGTTTACAGTTTATTTAAAAATTCTGAAAGACACTGCAAGTTCTAAACTTTAGTAGTGCTAACCCATACACAGCCACTGAGTTAAGAACCCAGTAAAAGAGCCCCTCTTCGAAGGAAGCTTGGCGACAGTGGAGTTGTGCAATATGGATGTTTCTTACTACAAGAAAAGAAATTACACATGGCACATTCTCATTCATATTTTGTAATGTAAAAAGTTACAAACATACCTAATCAAATAAATAATAAAAAAATGAATTTGAATGTGTTTGTTAAGTATCCTAAAACCACTACATAGAATAATGGCAACTTTCACTCACAGATTATTTACATGGTAATACCCAGTGTGGGTACACTGCTACAAAACTCAAAACAGAAGGAGTAAACTTGAAATGTTTTCCATAATAAAGATCTAGCAGCATGACTATCTAATGCTGTTTTATCCCAACTGCTTCTGAAAAGTTTATTTTAATCCGTGTCTTCATCCAGTTCATAATTGTTTTTATCATAAATATCTTTTACTAAAAGAACCCGTACAAGCATATTTTCCAATGTATTTCGGTCCAGTGAAGTAGAAGTATACCAGACAGGACTATCTGTTGAACTTGAACATTCTGGTTGCAAATAAAAAACATCTGTTCTTTGATTAAGATTCTGTGGGCTGAGGGAGAGAAGGAGGGGGAGAGAGGGAGAGAGAGAAGACCAATCATTTTCATGTAATAAAGAGATATTTATTTCCCTATAATATTCTCTTTTTCCATTAGAAAACTTAACCAAGACCCATTAATCTCAGAATGTTGCAATTATTGTTAACATTGTTTTACAAAGTACATGAGACAAGCACATAGTTGCAACATTACAAATATTATATTTTTAAATGAAGTCCCACACATATAAACAGCTACTGGAAGACAACTGTTCTTATGGCACTGGTTAACAGGTTCTCTCTTGCCATTGCTCATCACAAAATTAATTATTAATATGGTTTGACTGCACTGTTCAATCATACATTTAGGGGTTGGCCTAACCATCATTTATAATATCATTCCTATAAAAATTCAAACTATACAGTGAAATGTCTAGAATAGAATCTGTTTGTAAAATAGGAATTGGCCACATCAGAAAAAGATGTGAAACATTCTAAGGACTCTAACCTAAAAAGTAAAAGCAACAGGAAATAAAAGACATTATTATTTCTCTAACCTGATACTGATAAAACCCTGGTAATTAAAAAAAAATGGATATAACTAGCCACTACAGTTATCACTCCTTTTTACAAGTGCTACTGCTTAAAATTTTATTACTGCTTGATTCCACTTTTTTCTTTTTAAGACAGCTTTACAAAGATTAGTATCACAAAAGTTCAAGTGCAGAAATATAACAGGCATTAATGAACATTCTAATAATTTGGAGAACCTTCTTAAAGTTCTACTTGGATTCCAAAATTCTCAGTTGACTGGGTCTAGAAAAATATGAGTGAATTAGGAAACAGTCAAAGGCAGCAAAACTAACTAAAAATAAGAAAAAATATAGCAACTCCTGGAGTTGTAAAATCCAAATCCCACTCTTCAAGACACTTAGCTGACTTCATATACACTAACAGATATTATTGTACTTTACTATTTACCTTTTTGCTAGGTAGCATTCAAACATTTTCACAGGACATCTAGAAGGATTGGCCGTGTTTTCAATTTGTTCAAATACTGGCTCATCATCTTCATGTTTTCTTTTTCCAGTGGTAATTTTATCTTCAAAAAACAATAATAAGAAAAAAAAAACTTCCTAATCTCATTAACACAGAGTAATAGCTATTTTGTCACTCTACACTACAACAAAGACAGCCACAAAAGTAATTGTAATCTATGGATACTAATGGGTTTTAAAAACAAGAACCACTATGTAGCTGAAATTGATAGTTCCCAAGCTACAAACGTTATTTTTGGAGAAAAGCAGGGCTATGAATCACTTAAGTTTTATTAAGTATAACCGGATACCTGGCATAATATCAATGGTGCCCCTCAGCTAGACAAAGTAGGGACAATCCTGCCATAAATAGCCCCAAAATGAAAATTGGCTACTCTACCTTCACTATCAGCTCCACACAAGGAAGACACTTGGTATCGAAGACATGCTTTGTTTTCCATTGTTACAGAATTTTTTTTCCACTGCCTAAATACGGTGCCAAAGGAAAGCCTTAAATGTTGCTCCACTGTTTTCAGGCCAAAATACTTAGTGTTAAAGTAGAACAGTGTGTTCAGAAGAGCTACTGGAGAGTGTGATCCTAGCTGTTTAATCCTCCAGAGATAATCTTCTTCAACACGAGAAAAAATTGACCCTTCAAAAAGAATAAGTATTAAAGGCAATAAACAATAGAGGTAGAAATTATGTAGAAATGATACAGGTATGACCTTCCCTCTCACAAGCCCATATCATGCTTCGAAAATGTATCAATCATGAAGAAAACATCAAGAGATTCCAAGAATTTTTATCAAACTGACCAAAAAAAAAATTCCTATCTGAAATTTCAGGTTAATTTAAAAATGTACAAATAGATAAAAGAAGGTCTATTTTTATGCTGATCATCACCCTCTACTTCCCATCATTTCATTAAAATAGAATGAAAGCAGAAAAGGAAAACATTTTCCACCAATTGGAAAATGGATGAACTGTGGCACATATTAATATATAATATACTAAAGTACTAACAGACCTCAAAATGATGAAAATGGACTGAAAGAAACCTTGGAAGAAGTGCAAAAATAGATGTGGAGAAAAGCAGAAATAAGAGAAAAGGCACCAGAAGGCAATAACAATCTCAATCTCATCTCCTGAGGGCTGATATGAAATAACTGCCCTCTCTCAGCAGACACCTAGTAGTAATATAGGTGAAAAATAAGGCATATAGTAACAGCCTTGGTCGATGTGCTAGTTTGGTAATCTTACTGTTTTTGTTACAACAGAGGAAATCTATAGGAATAAAGAGGGAGTTATGGGGAAATGATAGCATCATTTTTTAAAAACATCAATTTTTATTAAAAAGGAAGAATCCAAATATGGTGACATTCTTTGAACCATAAGATAGTCACATACAATTTGGGAAAGGATAAGCAGAACAATCACTTTTAAGAATATGAAATACATCTCTGCTACACGATTATAATTAATTTATAAATTTTCTCTGAGCAGCAAAATTATCAACACCTTTATCTAACGTATCTATATTTCTTTATTCGATCCTTAAACTATATACAATTTAACATCTCATACCTATTTATTTTAAATAAACACACAAAATATTACAGAAAATATTCATAGCAAAAAGAATATTACCATCTGGAAGTATACTTGGTTGCCAACTTCTAAGAATTTTACTTAATTCTTGTTCAAATGTCTGGTAACCTGGATCAATAAATATGTTGTCTTTTCGATTACTACCACACAAGTACTACAAATTTTAAAGAAATAAGAAAAAAAAGAATTAATTCTAGTAGAATAAAATTTGCTAGTTAGGAACAAAATTAGAAGGAATAAAAACAGTTTATTCACTACCTGACTGAAAAACTGAGTAAGAGAGGTATAACATATAAATCAAATGAGGTATCTGTAATGCGCTTAACACAGTACCTGCAATATATAGTTAAGTGTTTAACAAATACTTTCTCCACTCTTCCCCCATTCCAATTAAAAAAGAAAACTGTTGGCTTCGGGTAGTTTTGGTAGAAAAATGATCAGTACTTAATGGCTCTAAATTAATCATGAATGATCATTAAAGTACTATTTTTAAAAGTTAAAACAATCACTTAGGATTGTAAAATAATCTTCCCACTAGCCAGATACCAATTTTAAATTTCACAAATTGTAAGAAATAAATCAGAAAAAGTTTAGAAGGAAACACGTGGCAATAATTAAAGGTGTGGAAAACATCAGGAATGATAATGGTCCTGTTAACTCACCTACAGACATCTTCATTCTCATCTAACTTAAAACACACATTTCACATCTTAGTGGCGGCGTAAGTTTGCATTTTGTTGAGAAACTAAGTCTCACTAAGACAGAGAACGTCTAAGAGTGAGGGTTGTTCATGAAAATGACTACAGTAAAAGCCATGAAAACTCCATCTCATGAACCTGGAGTAACTGTGGTTTTGTCAAATTACCCCATTTGAATAATGCATAGAACTAAATGAGCCATGGGTTACATGACCACTTGGAAATGAAATTTGTCCTTCCTTGGTTACGTAAGTCTAAATTATACTACTTATCCTACCTCTCCACTCCTGCTGTAACTGAAAAAAAGGCTTTCTTAACTCAGTTCATGAAACTGTTAACGATAATACTCATAAAGCTCAACACCAAAGCTGGCTTTCATATTCTACCTTCATACTCTGGGACTGCCACAAAATTACTAACCTCCTGGATGCCAAGGCAAAGATAATAGATGCTGTCAGGTGCGTAGGTCTCTCCATTTGGCCTTCGGATTTCATTGACAAAATGGGCCAGGCCGTAATTAAGTTCAGCTGTAGTGTGAGATAGTATATCCTCTTTTAACTTAACTGATTTAGCTAGAAAAAATATGGCAAAGTGGTTATAACTCATTTATGATTATCATTTAAGACTGTTTCAAGCCACAATCAAATACATTAAGATTCAATCTAATTCACAAAGATTTCTTTTTGGTGGCTTTCCTCTCCTATGCTTCCCCACACCACCCCCCCTCCACCCCCCTCCAACAAAAATAGCTTTCAAAAGCTTAGGGTCACAAGACAAAATTCTAAGGAAACGGAATCAAAATACTCACTGGATTTTAGTTCATCTGATACCAGTAGGTCTTCATCAAGTTGCCTAGTTTTGACCCAGTGTTTCCATGCATTCACACCATATGTATATTTGAAAGGAAAACTGCATTCCGAATTATCAGAACTATCATCATGGGACTGGTATCCTGACACAGCTTTTCTTTTTGCTCCCTATTAATGAAAACATCCCTGTAAAGTCTTTTTTTTTAAATTTTAAACCTAAATTCTTTTGCATATTACAGAAATCATCATTCTTAAAAACAATTTTCAAATTGTTAAGTTAATCTTGTAACAGCTGCACATTTTGCTGAATGTAGTGAAATTATGACTGGCCCCAAAAAAAGAGATATAAGAAAATATTTCCCATGCACCCATAAAAGTGGGTGACTATGGAATGCTACATATAAAAGTAAGACTCAATATTTTTGTTAGCTTTGGAAACTGTTTTCCCCTTCCCTTTAATATGGGAATGTCTTCTGAGAGGGCAAGAGAGATACACTGAGAAATGTAGATGAAATAAAACAATAAAACATATTACAACAAGTTGCATACTTTAAATTAAAAAAACACTTCTGAGGTTAAGAGAACTTTCGCAAGATGACATTGAACCAACATGTCACCTCAGGAATATCAGAACAATTTATAGAATTACTTTATTTTTGAGAAAATTTAACATGAACTTAAATATGCTTGCCTTCCAATGGGAAGTTAATGTAGGATGGGAATTATTTTTTTAAAGTATCCTTTAAAGGAACTCTTAATCTAAAAATAATTGTGCATCAAAAAAAAGAGAGGAAATTCAAAAAGCTACTGTTGAGACAACAAATTTTGTATTCAAGCTGTCTCCAAACAATTATTATTTTTGAGACTAACAAATTTAGTGTTTCAGTCATCTGTAATGGATGTGATAAACCTCAGAAAATCAAAATCTGGAAACCTGGTGATAAAATATTCAATGATACTACTGGATTGGTCAACTTAAGCCTGCCTACCCACAATTGGTGGGAAAATAATTGGTCAAATTGATTAGGTTTATTTCTGTAGACCTCTAGTTCTAATAGCCATTTATAGCATAAACAACCCACTCTTGTCCAAAGAACTGATTTTATTTTTTTTGAGCAACTATTCAATTTCAATATATTTATAAGAATAAGTAAAATGTTAAGTAAAATATAATTATTTTTAAAAAGTCACTGATGAACCAGATAGAAAGGGTCCTCATAATTTTAAAGTAACCTATATATGACACCTCTTAAAGGATTTTTTTTTAAATTTAAGAGAAAAAAATATGAATGATTGCTTTCTCCTTATTTTAAGGGTATATTAAGACCACACTTAAGTACTATTCTCAACAACCAAAAAAAGACAATGTAGCAGAGAGCTGGAATTTTATACCTTCTTTTTAGACCGAGGTCGTGGCTGCTCCTCATATTCTTCCCCAAAGACAGGTGGTAACAGAAATTCATTTTCCATATCAAGCTCCTCAGCAGCTAAAAAGTATATTAAGTTATTTTCATATACAAACATAAAGTGTCTTAAGTTCCAGAACTACAAGAAGAATGGGATTAAGACAGACTGCAAATCAAATGAGCCCTGTCTGAGCAATGCGTAAATGTGCATTTTCATTCTGCATTTTCCAGGAGAGGTCAATCCTCCCCACTAAAAAAAGCAGCACAATCTGCTTTTTAATAGCCAAATGAATACTATAATTAGAGACAATTACAGCATGAAATGCATAGAAAACTATATAAAATGAATAGGGTTAAGAAAACATTTCATGAACTCTGAAAGACAGGGTTCAAAAACAGAACTGTTGATCAAAATATTAAACTTCATATATGACTTACAGTCAAAAAGTAACTTCTAACAAAGAACTTACACTGATAAGAATATTTTAGTTATTTCATTTTTTTTAAACTGGGTAACACCTATGAATTGGCTTCTTCTGACACATGGTAGGACAACTTCTTAGGTGGATACATAAAAACTAATCTTTTCTTACTTGATACAAATATAATGTCTTGATTTTTCAAAAAGTTCCCAATACACTACATATTTAATCTCCACTACTTTACAACATTCTCCTATGATCCTAGTGACAACCTAAAACTGTGTTTCTTAGGTAAGTCATGCTAATTCAGCTTAAACAATTGTCACTAGTACCAAATGAATCCTCTATAGTGCCTTTTTGTGATTTCTGTGCCATCCCAGGTAATGAGTTAGGGAACCAGGCAACAAAGGCAGTGATGCTACAGTTTTCAGTGAATGAAAAATTCTAAAAACAAAACAAAAATATAATGAACGTATATAATGGCATTTCAGTACCTCTAGGAAAATCAACTTCAATGTCGAGGTCTGGTTCATATGGAACATCAGGCATATTTGCTTGTGTTTCTGTGTCAGAATTCTTCATGGCATCTGTATCTACTGTTACATCTGTTTCAATAATTACACCTGAAATAAATTTAGAAATGCGTAAAAATACTGACACAAAACACATAACATATTCAAAATTATGAAACCCATCTCTACTGAATTTTAGAAAACAAAATCAAGGGAAGGCACTTAACAAAACACACTAAACATCAAAAGAAGAATAAATCTGCCAAATTCTCATAGGAAATTCCAGAAAGCAGAAAAATAAAGTTATCTAAACATAAAAAATTTTACAATTTCATAAGCAATAATCACACCAACAGTTAAATCTAAAAAGTCTTTAACTTCAAGCTATCTAAATTCTCACAACAATTAATGAAGAGGTAATAATATAGCCTTAATATGCAGAATATTCTGGAAATGTTCTGATTAGTAATACTCAAAAACATTTTAGATTAAAATGTGTTATTTCATGTTCCAGTGGAAGCACAAATATCCTCACTGAACAACAGAATCAATTATTCTACACTCATTATTAACATTTTTGTCTAAACAGCCAAACCAAATCATTGAATCCAAGAGGTTTCCAATCAGCTGTCTATGGACCATTGCTTGTCTGTCACCATTAGCATACAACCTGCCCCATGTACTAGACTGCCTCCAATACAGGTTTCACTTATTTTCTTTAGTGACTTTCATTTTTACATGGAACAAGAATTTAGTACGTTATTTTTACCATGCAAAACTCAATGACCTTAAGCTTCTACTGAGTATTTCATTGTGAACTGACAATGTGTAAGAACTATGGGTAATAATATTATCTGAGGTAAATTTGTCAACCATAATCCCTCCATAAACAATTATAACAATGAATATTTCTGACCCTCTGGTCTACTCTATCCAGTTAATTCAGATGTAGATGATAACCATGAAATACTATCAAGAATTCCTAATAATTTATGTATATAGTGTCTTGAATATCACCTAAATTTATTTCTTATCCATCTGGATATCTCAAACACCCCTGAAAAGCAGTTGTGTACAAGACAAAAATAATACAAAAAGAAAATGCATGAGGCATTCAACATCAAACACAATGCTGTTTTAATATTAAAAATGCAGTAAAAACACTCTAATGTAGCTCTGAATCTAACAGTTTGGGGAAGATTCAATGTTCTTTGTGAACAGTGATTCGGCACAATGCTACCAACAACTTGGCTTCAGTTAGTATCTGCTATTTATCCTTTTCATGAAGTCAGCATACATTATATTTATATAAATGCATTCAAAATTTTTTTGCATTTAATACCTTTTGGTAATCACAAATTCAGGTACACCTGTGAACTACATATAATCTTTATATTCTTCCTGAATTATGTCACCAAAAGTATTTCTTGCAAAACCAACACAAAAATCTGAAGGTTTGCAAACTTTTAATGAGGATTTTAAGCCTTGATGAGTTATGATTAAGAGGCAGTATGAGATAGTGGAGTGAATGCTTCACCTACAAAGTTCATGTCCATCCACTGATAAGTCTAAAAAACATTTTATCCCTGTGGCCATCATCCTACTATCCTGTTGGCATATTAAATAATTCAAAAGATCCATGATTCCATTAGTATTACAGTCCCTCGGATAACACAGAACAGAGTCTTCAGGAGAGGCAGCATTCATGATTTGCTATGGCCAAAAAATTAGCACCTGGTGGTCCATTCTATGATGATGAGCTTCTCCTAACTTAGCTAGAATGTAATTTAAGACAACAAACACTAAGCTGGCATGCCACTTAGAAAGAATAAGCTTTCAAGAAACTACAATGAGGAACTGGTGAAGAATTTAAGAAAGGAAATAACAAATTATTTGTGCTACCTTTACTATTAGCTTAAAATATAATTATGTTGTCAATCTGTTGTCAAAAGATATTATTCTCTAATGTCAATTACTGAATTTTTGGTGGTACTGCTCTCCTTCCATTATCAATTAAGCAAATGTAACTCTTTACAAAACAAATTCTATTAAAATAAAAATGCTAAATCTTGTAATGTAATTTCATTACCACGAACATTGTTTTGAAGAGGTAAATCATTACCAACAACAGGGAACTGTGGTAAATACAAGAGAAATAAAAATTCGTGATAAAGAGAAAATAGAGGATTTAAATTATGAGGATGCTTTGGAGTATCTATGTTTGAGTAAGGGTAGCTAGTTAAAGCAATGGATAGAGTGACAAGCCTGAACTTAGGAAGACTCATCTAACCCCAGACACTTCCTAGCAATGTCACCCCAGAGAAGTCACTTAAACCTGTTTGTCTCAGCTTTCTCATCTATAAAAAGGGCTGGAGAAGGAAATAGCAAAACACTCCAATATCTTTACCAAGAAAACCCCAAATGGAGTAACAAAGAGTCAAACACAACTAAAAAATAAGTTTGAGTAAATTGGTTTATACTACATACACACACACGCACGCAAACACACACACACACACACACACACACACACACACACATTTCTTATTACTATACTCACTGTTAATGTCAGTAGCTTCTGTTTTTTCTTCTTCCTCAGTCATTTCATCTGCTGTCACTGTAAGTAGCTCACCACCAACGGGATCTGAACATGCTTTTTTCTTTAACTCTTCAGGTACTACAGGAATTTTTTCATTACTCTCTGGTGGAGTAGGCAAAAATATAGGTACTGGCACCTAATAAACCAAAGTATCCACTGTTATTATAAACTAAAAAACTATTAGTAAATATCTATTACAGTGAAAATGATTGATACCCATTTACTTTTATTATGCTACAATGTGTGCAACTTTGAAAAGAACATGTTTTTTTAATTGCTAGTATTTTCCAGGTAAATATAGAAAAATGTTTTTCAAGCATCTAGACAAAATTAGGAAAAAAAAGGGTTTTTAGAAGCTGAATTACTCATATACCCAGTGACAGGAGCAGAACACTGTCAACATAATGAACAGGAGATAAAACTGATTTAGAAAGAAATAACGAAAGTTTAAAGTCCAGAATTAAAACGAAAGGCAGGTAATATCCCAGTATTTGATAAATCCTAAGTAACAAAATATTGGGGAGGTGAATTAGATTTAAGAACTGTTGGGGAAACTCAATAATAATATGGGGAAGGAGAGATAAAACACAGCGACCTTAGATCCATATCTTATAACACAAACAGAAAAAATTCCAAACATAACAATAAATATTAAAACACAGCATTGAAATATTGTGAAAAACTGAATTCGTGGTTTGAAATTATGGAGATGGTATTTATTGAATGAACAGTATGATCAGGAACAAAGCAAAATGATCTGAAGACACTGAGATGTTTTCCCATATTCTTCTGTATTCATCATACTGGGTTTAAGTTGTTTTTTTTTTTTACTGGTGTCTCTTTTAACTTAGCAATATATACCCCAGTAGTCTTCTCTCCTCCCTCAAAACCTTCCCATATAATAAATAGCATTTTTAAAAAAGACAAATAAAAAGAGGTTTTAAAAAAACTATTAACACTGATCAAAACACTGGAAGACTAAAAATATGCACAATGCAACATGCTTATGGATCCTCCCACCTCTGCGAAGAGGTGGAGATATCTTTTCTTTCAAGCCATTTGTAATTTTGCAACATTTGTTTTTATAGCTTATCTTTCCATTTGCATTGTTTAGTCATCAGATATATTGTTTTTCTGGCTTTGTAGTCTTCAATCTGCATTAGTTCATAGGGATCATTCCATGAGAAATTCTCTGTATTCATCACATTTTTAATTTCCTTCAGCACAAAATATTCCATTGCAATCATGTAATATAATTTTTATAGTCACTTCCCAATGAACAACTACTTTTGTTTCCAATCCTTTTCTATCACAAAAAGTACTGCTGAAAATATTTTTTATCAATATCCTCCTTGGGTATAAGTGTAGTGGTCTTAACTCTAGGCAAAGGGGGTAGAGACAGTTTAGCTAACATAAAATGTATATTTCCCAAATTACTTCCCAAAATTGCTATATTGATTCACAGATCCACCAGCATGCACCAGTGTACTTTTCTTCCATCAACCCCTCTAATAATCAAATATTTCCCATTTTTTTGTCACCTTTAACTATCTGCAAGAGGTCAAGTGAAAATTCAGGGAAGTTTACGTTCTACAACGAAGGATGAACACACACACAGTCAATTCAGGTATCAAAACTTGTGTAGCTTTTAGTTAAGTACCCAGAAGATAAAAGCATCCGCTTTGTAAACTTCTTTAAACTGATTACAAAGAGAAGCAGAATCAGATGACCAATTGTACATGATAACAATAATCATACAAACAAAATCAATTTTAAAAACTGCTGCAAAATCATAAAGAAAAAATCTGGACTCAAGTAAAACGTGAAGTATGAACATCATATAGCCAGATTTTTTTTTTCAATACACTGCTATTCTTGATGAATGTTTTCCCTCTTTTTGATCCTTTATTAAAAAAGATGGCTCTCTAAGGAGGTGGAGGGATACATCAACCAGGGCAGGGGATAAAAGGTTGCAGTATCTCAAAACAGAGATGTTATATACCTCAAAGTAATGAATAAAAAAAAGTGAAGCTCAATCTGAGAAATACTTTTCCCCTAAGTCTTCCAGGAAACAAAATCAGAGAACCAATATTTATGATTTATACAATAAGACCCATTTCTGTAATATAGTTAAGTGGTCAAAAGACAGTATAGAGCACGTTAAAAGGAAGAGAACTTATCGATAGCATATCTATGTGTGTTCGTCCTTCGTTGCCGAAGAAGACCATGCCATCAGAGAAATAATGACATGACTTGCACTTGACTTTGTTCTGAGTGAGGGAGGGCTGTGCAGGTCATCAGCCTCACTTCTCCTCCAGAGCCATCTGAATCCAGTGACCAGAAATTCATCAGGAGGACTGGAGATGACCCAGGATGAGGCAATTCGGGTCAAGGTCACACAGCTAATGAGTGTTAAGTGTCTGAGGTGAGATCTGAACTCTGGTCCTCCTGACTCCTGCACTGGTGCTCTATCCACGGCACCACCTAGCTGCCCCTTCAACAGCATATCAAATTAGGAATGAAGTCATATATGTCAGATTTTTTAAATGGAATGTCCCTCTATCTCAGCAACCTCCCTGTGCTCAATTCAAACAGTATCTTGTTTACAAAAGTCTGATGGATCTCAAAGATTTAACTTACGGGAACAGGAACAGTTGCAGGAACAGGAATGTTCTGACTGTACATATGCATGGGCACTGGGATATACACAGGTACAGGTATAGGAACTGGAATATATTCAGTCTTCCAATTGTCTTCTAAAAAGCCAAGGTAAGCAAGTTTAGGCAATGGTATTAAATAGTACTTATGTTAACTGGTAAGAGTCAAATAAATTCAGAAAATCGTAACATTCTGAGTAAAAACCAACTTGAAACTCTACCATGTAAAAAAGGCAGCTTACAAAAATAATTAAGAATTGGATCCTCTTGAAGCTCTGATATTCCTGATGCAGAGTTACATTTCTCCTGAGATATGTAAAAACGGAATTTAGGCATTCACAACACTCCTCTCCCCAAAACAAATGGACATTGAAAGGAACTTTTTAAAGTATTAAAACTCCTAAACAAAATATTAGATTGAATGAAAATAAAAAAATCCATTGGCCAATAGGTGAAAAGTGAATAAACCTAAGGTTTTTATAGAGAATAATTGCTTGCAATACTACAGCTTATATTTAAAAGAGATAAAATTGTCCTGTGTTTAATTAGTTTCATTTTAAGGAATGTGAAAACTGAAATATTAAGATTTTAAAAAAAAATGATTTGTCTACAATCACACAAATATTTTAAAAATAATGAATGGAAACCATTACTCATATATTTTTAGCACAAGAAGCAGTTACAAATATTTTTTTCAATTTTTATAGTTCATTATGCCACTATGTATATTTTCTCAGAAAACTAATTTTTAATTTCCATTATTTAAAATGTTTGTTACATATACTGAAGTTATAGTATTTCCCAAGAACTTACACCTCAAATTCAACTATCAGTTTTTCTGAAACTGAAATGGATCTGTTCCACTTAGTGAAGTAAATCACTACTGAAATGTACATTAAGTCACACCGTCAAAAAACTTACCTGTCTGGCAAGATTTTGTTTGCATGTGAGGTTTACAATACGTGGCCTTTGTCATTGTCAAAGGTTTACAAAGAACTGCTTTGTTCTTCATCTCTTTGTTAGGCGTTGGAGAAGGAGGTGGTGCTGAACTCTAGGAGGGGAACACATAAGAGTTGATTTCTTAGCTACCCACTTTGAATAGCCAAAAGTAAGGAGTTAATGTTATGATTCTGTAGATATCAATGTTTGTTTTGCCTAGCATGTAACAAATTCAAATAAATTTAACAACAGAGTAACAGAAATCAAATATGTAAAAGCAGTTCCATTGGAAATCCATCTGTATATGTATGTATATTATACATATAAAATTAAAAGTACATGCCCTAGAATTATAGGTCATGTACAACATCTTTGAAATAAAAGATCATTTTGCCAAAACATGTGAAGACAGAATACTGATTTTTAATGTAATAGTACAATGTAAGGCCAAAACAAAATGTTTATATCTTGAAGAACAAAAGTCTCTGAATTAAAAAAATACTTTTAGAAGAAAAATACTTCTTCCTGATCAGCTAAAGTGTAACTGTAACATTCTAGCACCCTTGACTAGATAACTACAAAGTATTTAGAAAGGTAAGATATTTTAATTAAGGAAAGGGAAATACTTTTACCTCACATCAGACTACTTTGCTATTATGAGTACAGTTTCAAGAAATAGAGTGAAGGAAACTGTAGCGGGATCAAGGCACATTTTAATAGACTGGGGAAGCCAAACGACTAGAAACAGTTCACAACTGACAGCATAACAAAACAGGCTTGAAAGATCCATTGCCCCTTACAAAACTACCTTCTCCTTCCTGGTGTGTCTCTCATGAAACAAATGCTCTAAATTCCCTTGTAGCATTGTAATAAATCTCTAATGAAAAGAAATGCAATGGAGCTGAAGGCTTATTTCCTGTGCCCCAACATAACATAAAATTCAAAGAACTTAACAGAAATAATAAAATCTTTTCATTAAATCTTTCTTAAAATAAACTGGCAAGGACATAAGATGCAGGAAGTAATTTAGTAGAGGTAAACATGTAGTTCATTTTACAGCACTCACTGTTTTAGTAGAAAGAAATATGATCTTAATATTCAAAAATATTCTGTGAGGAAAGGTAATCTGGCAATTTATTACATTCAAATATGCATATCTGTTGCAAAGACTTTTGTTTTTATTTTTTTGCCCAAGAGGGGCAAGAAGGAAATAAGAATATGGTAGCAAAAAAGAAAAAGCATTAGAAAGGTGTTGACAAAAAAAAGACAGGAAAAAAGTCACACAGAATAAATTTAAAAGTGACAGGTTGATTGTGTGTGCATGCACACGCGCACGTGCTCTCTCAACAAGAATAAGTCATACAAAAAAGAGACCTGAAGTTTCATGTATAATCCTCTTCTTTTTTTTTTTTTTTGGTACGTGCAATTTCCCATTCTATTTGGTGTGTGTTGTGTTCAGAACAAGAAGAAAAATTAAAATGAAGTAAAAAATGTATCAAATTTAACTGACTCACCGTCACTTTTGTCCGAGGAGTCTGGCAACCTTGGTCTAAACATAAGCAGAATGAAAGTAAGACAACTTCATTTCATTCCATAAACCATTTAAATAAACATTACAACAATAAGACCTGTGATGCTGTTGGCATGAGAACAATCTCCCAAAACATTAACCTCAACTCTTCTGAAATTTATAGGATCCAAATGTGCCTGACAATCAGCAAAGTAAAGTGATTGTCTGCCATGACACCATTTATCAATTAAGAAAAATTCATTAAGGAACTATTAACGTGCCAGGCACTGACCTCAGTACTGAGGAGATAAGCATAAAAATATAACAATCACTACACTAAAGTTTACATCTTTAGATAAAACATTAAGCGTCAGAAGGGGTATTTGAACTCAGGTCTTTCTTACTCCCAAATCCAATCCAGTATAGCACAATGTCCTTCTAAATTAATATTACTTCTATTAAATTTTAGTGGATTTTAAAATAGTCATTGGAAGATCAAGTTCCAAAATTCTGGTATCCTTAAAATGGAAATTATTATCAATTAGCCAAAATGTTACAATGAAAACATCCTTGAGATAATTTGGCATAATATGTCTGCAAATAGGCAATAAAATAGGTTTGCTGAATGAATTATAAAAGGAAAAATCAGCTTGCCTCAGCAAAAATGGATTTTCCTTTATGCAATTATGAGTCTTCCATACACAAGTCAATGCCAAGCACTTCTAGATGTGTTTTAAAACACAGAAGCACAGTAAATACAAAAAAAAAACAACTTAAAAAGATTATTTTTTTCAGTAAGTTAGATTTAAAAAAGCTTTTTCTCAGATTCTTTCTTAGATACTGTTATTCCCTAATTTCAAATGCTCTGAAATTTTTAAACATGGAATGATAAAAGACAATGCAAGCAGCTAGGAAAGTGGCAAAGTGGCTTGTTTTCTAGATTTGGAATCAGGAAAAACTGAATTCAAATTAGTCACAGATATTTATTAGCTATATGACCCTGGGCAAGTCACTTAACCTGACTGCCTCAGTTTCCTCAACTGTAAAATGAGGATAAGTGCACCTAACTCCTGGAGCTGTAAGGATTAAATGAGATAATGGTAAAATGTTTTGTGTAAAGCTTAAGCCATTACACAAATGCTACTCATTTTGTTATTGGCAAATAATTTAAATTAATATTAACATTTATAAGAATGGATACTAACATGGCTTTGGAGATCTGTGATGTTTTCTTAATGGTGTTTAATTCTTTAGAACCTATAAACTTAGGTAGAACTTAACCACATACAAATTCAGAAATATCTACAAGACTATTAAAAAATTCAGCAAAACAGAATTTTCATTAAAAGTTGTAGATAAAAATATACATTGTCAATAATATCTGGCAATAGGTATAAGTGTTAACATACTTTGCACTATTTTCATGAAGTACCATTTACGTAACGAAGTTTTTTAAAATGTCAAGAATTTTGAACCTTGCCTCAAAGTCCATGTCAAGTAGAAAATGAAATAGATTGCAGATAAATATAGGTCCTTCCAATCTCTGATTCTCTGATTCTAAGTTAATTTTTTTTTTGTCCTCAACAACTCCCAGAAATGGAACACTGTTTGCTTTCAAAATGGAGAAACTGAAAACTTTGCACAAGTTTTCCAAGTTACTAACCAAAGCATTACATACCATAATGTAAGTTTTCAGGTCCTTTTTGGGTTGCCATGTTAGGTTCATTTTGCTGACAGTAAAAACGCAATAAGCAGTGCTGATCACAGAAATGTTTCATTTCCCCACGCCACTGCACACGTTCTTTAAGAGTTCCTTGGGATTTACAACAGTCACACCTTGCAGCCTTAATATAAAAGGAAAGTTTCAGATATTTTAAATAAGAGTCCATTTAAAGAAAAATTGTATACGTACACAAATTTAAAGATTTCTTAAACTAACTTTTCTCATCAATTTTGAAATTCAAATCCAAATGAGATTTTTACAAATAAATCTGATGATAAAAAAAAATTATGACCCAAATTAAACTGTACACATGCAATTTAATTAACAGTATAAAAAAATTTTTCTTCCTTAGCAAAAAATGACTGGTTCACCAAATTTTCAATAGACTCTTATTACTTACCAAGGGTCAGAAATACCAAAAGTATAAATTATCAAACTTAAGTGTGTTATTTTAACCCAAATTAATGTCAATATCAAGTTTTATGGAGGTGTAGTTTTAGGCCCACCTGGATATACTTATGTTGGAGGCTAATGCAAATTGCCAAGTCACATGTCACACCAGTCAAAAACCATGAAAAAAATCTAACAATAAAATGAAATTTGACTGTATAATAAAAGATTTCCTTTCCAAACCTCAACAGATGTTGAGTAAAAACAGAATGTATATATAAGGATTTTAACAATCCTGAAGACATCACTGCAAAAAGCTTCTGAACTGAAATACACTATGACAAGCAACACTGAAACCACTATTTGTTTTAAATTAGAATAGCATCAATTAATGCTTTGAGGTTAAAGTTTTTAAACAGCAAATTACTTTTAAGATCAATCTATATCCCAGTCAAGATGTGGCTAGGGTCCCATTCTAAAATATTTCCAGACGGAAAATGATGAGAACAAGTAAATTATCATGATATTAAAAATATATACATACAAACAGTAGTTCATTAAGATTAAATTATTCAGGGATATATATCTCTATAGGTAGATACGTATTTCGTTTGCAGTCTTATCCATGGCCTGTTTTCTCCACCCTTCATCCACTTTCACTATCCCCTAATATCTCTCTATGAGAAAGTAGACATGGGAGAGATAAAGGTTGAATTTCAAATTCTGTTCTGGTCAAACAATTTCCCATAAATATAAAAAGTGCTAAGCAATTTTAAAAAATCATCCACCTAAGTGCAGGTATGGTTGAATAACTAAAGATTTTTCCATAGCTTAAGGTTATCCTGGTCATGATTTTCCCTGATGACCCCAAATAATCAAAGAACTGGTATACGGTTTCTATATACTTAATAATTTATTAGGACTAGAGAGATTTTAGAAAATCTAAACTTCAAAATTCCTTTTCAAAAATGTTGACTGTTATGTTCTTAAAGTCTTACGTAACAGACATACCCAAAGATTAGAACACAGGATCTTTTTTTTCTCCAGGACAGGTTTTTCCCCTGCTAAATAAAGGTTGAATAAATGATTCTCAGTATCAATTATGAATACCAGTGATGGCAATGTCACTTCTCATCAGCAAATTTCTGAGACCAGAATTATAATGCTACCTAGGAGTCATCCATATTTACAAGCCACAAAAATAAAATTAATATTTAGACATAATATTAATGCAGGTAATACTTTAATACTAACCACAGATAATATTTTCTGAATATGATCCAACTAGAAATTAAATTGGCAAAAGGCTGCTTTCAATTGTCCTATATTACACTCAACAAATAACAGCTAAATACAGAAAATGGTAACTTCATCTAATCTACAAGGGGTTAGAACATTATAAAAGTTGTAGAAAACTCTTGTCTGTATTAATATTAATGATCTGATTATTTACATAAATAAGTTCTCTTAACTTCTAGAGGCTTATTTTCACACCTGTTTTATTCTCTGTAATCTTATATTCATTCAATACCATGCAGACCCATACTATGTCACTATCTACCTCTGAGTGTGAGTGCGAGTATGAGTGTGACAGTGAGAGTGTGAGTGTATGTGTGGTGTGTGTATAAAATAAGCAAAGTCTGATTCTTTCTAATCATATGATGTGAACATTGAGAAACTCATAATCCTTCATTTTATAATTACTGATTTCCATAATTTACACTGAGAATTTAGTATAATCAATAAGAAAAACATGTAAAACCTCAAAATAACACCAAATAGCAGACATGTATTTTCAGAGCATCCAAAGAGCAATTACCGTCATAATCCCTTCTTTCCAAAAACTTCTCCCCACAAACTTAATAGATTGTTTAAAAAAAATTGATTGACTCAGTATCAAATGTATGCAGTTAAAACACCAAAGCTCAGAACTTAAAAGTTTGGAACTCAAGTTCAAGTTCAGTTGTATTCCAAAGACAAGTATTTTCTCTTTAAAAAATTTAGTGTGCCTCATTATTACCCCAAAACCTGTCTAAAAGATGGTCTTTCATGAATTAAACATATATTACCTACTATACACTTTTATTTCTCATGGTACTTAGGGCTTAGGGATCCCTGGCATTTCATGTAACAGAGTTAAAAAAATCACTACACTAGACTTAGAAGTCAACCAAAATACAACTGAACAATCTACTGGACAATATTGTCATTTTAAAATGTTGATTACCTGTCCTGTTCACTCCTGATTCCCAACCCCACACCCCCAATTCCATCATTCTAGCAGAATAAGAACTTGTTATTTTCTGTAAAGAAACATGTTTGTTCTCAGTTACTGAGTAAATTTTGCCTCCCTAGTGATTAGGCACAGACAGAACCGAAAAGAATATAATTTTAAAAGGAACTTTTAAAAACCCTCTGTCCATCCACTGCAGGAATTCTTTCAGGTACATCTCCGAATTGCTGCTGATATAGACTTTGCTTGAAAGTGTCAAATGAGTGGAAACATCCCACACTTTCAGGAGGTAGTCCCTCCACAGCTAAATTTGTATTAATTTCTCAAGATGCTGAGGTCTAACCTAGTTCCAGTTCTGAATTCTGTAGCAATAAATCCCAATTTAAAATTATTGTGAGGATGGGGTGGAAAGGTGTTATAATTTGAAAGATGGAAAAATATTTTTACAAATCTTCTGTTAGGAAGCTTTTATTATTTTCTAATTATTCTTTTGACTAAACAAGCATATGCATATACTTGGGTGGCCAAAATGAGGCTACCAGACAAGTGGATAATTGCACACTTCCAAGTACCAATAATAAAATGGGATATTTGTGGCTGAGTAACTATGTATTTGTAAAATGGCTTTCAAAACTAAAGATATATAAAATCATATACATAACAGGTTCTGGAGAGATGATGACCAAATAGATGCCATTTCTAATATTCAAGGAAAACAGCTTAAATTTTTTTTAAAGCAATTTGTATTAAATGAATCTTCAATGTGATGAAAGGTCATGTATGCTTTTTAAAACCACGATAAAGCTCCAGAGAGAAGGGGAAAAAATGTCAGATTTCTATAAAAACTTTTCAAACAGCCCAAACAAGAAAAAGAGTAGGGACATCTTGTAGAAACAGTAGGTCTTTTTCAGAATGGAGACTTTTATACCAATTTATACCAATTGTTTCAACTGTCAGGTGTAGAGAAAGAGGTGCAGGAGAAGGGAAGAGATAAGGGGAGATAGTAAATAGAAAAAATTTCTAGAAAAAGGCAAAAGCATCACTGAAAATTAAATATGTGCCAAGACACCAAGACACATTTATTTTGGGAAAAAAGCTGGAGGATACTGTCTTTCCAGGTATGCATGTGAGGGAAAGGTCAGTAAATGTTTCTAATATTTCTGGTTGACTAAATGCCAATACATTTGATTCTCACTCACAATGTACTTTACACAAGATGACAAGTTGCCTCAATTTTAACTCTTATAATGTTTTAATAAACCACAGAAAAGAAGGGACATATATACTAAGAAACCTGATGATTTAACGGTACAGTATAATCCAGAGCTTAAGAGACCATTAATGTGAAAACTTCATGAGTACCCATTTATGCTAAACAGTACAAGATAAGGCTGTTTTAGTTCTATTTATGTTGGAGGTAGCCTGGATTAATTTATATAACTAGGCCAAACTCCCAAACTGAATTAAGATAAAACTATGGATATGGTTAAAGACAGTTCAGAAAGAAATTCTGTGAAAACCTTAAATAAAGAAACTGGAATAAAATAATAATATATTTTTGCCAGTTTTTAAAAAGGGTCCTTTAAAAAAGCTGAATAAAGGAGACTGAAATAAATGTATCGTTTCACTCAAAAATAATGGCTCAGCAAAAACAACAAGAAGAAGAACAACAACAAAAAAACAACCCTCTTTCTATTCTGCCTGTTGGCAACTTCATCTGAGATGCCTAAGATAAATCATCTTGAGCTCCTTTAGATCAGCCAGCACATAGTTGACTGTGTTAAGATACCAGTATTTTTGGCTTACTCTACTGGTCCTTATCAGGTGACTTGCTAGTTTAACTCTTATACCTCAGATCAATAAAATACAAATGCTTTTTGCCTGAAATGAGAAAATTACTACCTTAAAGGAAAAACACTTTCAAATACACAAAAGTATTCTGGGTTTAAAGTAAGACAAAGAATACATAATAAAAATGTGTTTAAAACGAATAGAATACTGCCATTAAACATGACTAGATAATTAACTGGCTATTTCACTAATTTTTAAATATTTTGAAATAAATTGTTTTATTGAATTTCCAACATTAGACATTGCATGAAAAAGAACATTAAATACAATTATTCTTTAAACAAGTGGTAAAATGAACAAATTACATATTTAATGACAAATCATTTGTATTAGTTTCTCATGAAAAAATTAACAGATTTCTCTATTTAGGTTATAGTATGAAAAATAAACACAAGGTTAAGACCCTCAAAGAAAGCAATAAACTAGACAAAGGCACATTCATAAAGTTGTGAACACATTACAAAATTCTGCAAGATAATCTTTACGGTCTAAAAATATTTAAGGCTTATGTTCACAACATACCAAGAAGGCACCAAACTGCACAATAACTACATATCATCACAAAGTAACAAGTTTTATCTCTGGTATTAAAATATTAAGATAAAAATTGAATTGGTGGTAGGATCAAGTTTCTTAGTTATGATTTTTCCAGTACTAAGATGAGCCAATGTTAATTTGTTCCACCCCCTAAAAAAAAATCCTAAATGCAAAAATAATTTTTAAAAATTTTAAAGAAATTCTTTTTTTTCAGTGTTTACCTGAAGCCAATAAAAACAAACCTTTAAATGGAGCAAAAACTCAAAATCTGAATACAAGGAACAGATTAAAAAACAAAAACAAAACTCCAAATCATTGGTATAAGAAGATATGTGTCAACCTGTATTTTAGAGGGTATTTTATTTCTCCCCTACCTGGCTTTTCAACTTAGACCTGAATTTCAAAGGTTTAGATCATTATCAACAAAAAAGCAGTAATTTTTAAAATGACTTTTAAACAAAATAAAACCTTTAACCTCAATTTTCCACACCTGACAATTCAGAAATTATATCTTGCTTAATGTTCTAGAATGGCATATATTCAAAAAAATTTAACTGTCGCTTTTCACCTAGAAAAATAACTATATATTTAACTGCAGATCTTCTGGAGTCATTCCAAGATATCCTTCAAGTCGTCATGAGTTAGTTCCATTTCAATGGCCAATCAATTTCATAAACGGAATGCATTAATATTCGCCAAACTCTTATTGTTTATTTCGTAGCTCACAATTTTGTAAAGGTGATGCACTGTCTTCTTATGCTTTAAAATTGTATCCATAATGTAGCTTTAGTTATTGAGATGGTTCTCCATGTTGCTCACACAGGAACTAGCAAATACTTTCTCCAGGGCAATATTTGACTACCTCAGTCCAATTTTAAACTCTCTCCCACCTAAAAGATATACCAATGTGGTGCGTAAAATGGACTGAAATTCTTAAACCTTCCTGAGTATTAAAAAGTAAAATAATTGGATTAAAGCTTCAAAAGAAATGCCTTTGGTCTCTTGTTTTTCCATTCTGATTCTTTTCATCTCGAAAACACTGGAAAAAAAAACGTCTCCAAACTTCACAATTAAACTTAGGAGCAGGCTGAGGTGGCAAAAAAAAGAATACATCTAAAATACATCTCAAATGTTCAAAGCAATAATTGCCTGATAATATTTTTGAATATTTGTAAATGGCCATCAAAAATTTTTTTATTAATTAAAACAAACATTATAAAAATAACCTGATTTATAAAACTAAATTTGTGAACAGATATCAATTGTATTATCTAAGACTATAAAACAATATTTCACAAAAAAAACCCGCTACTTCAAGTTACAAACATCAACTGAAATAACAAAAATCATATTTTTACTGACTGCATGGCAGAGAACTATTCTAAACTCACTCTCATTTTGGACATTTTAAACAACTACGAATTGTAACATTTGTAATGAGGTACTCAAATGCAGCTCTATGTTAGTGACCAGTTAAAAGTAACTGTAGAAGTCATCTAAAATTCTGAGTTACTTGCCTTATAATACCAATCTTGAAATTTTTTACAGCATTCTTCACTGCAGAAATCTCTCACCACACCATCAAGTTCTTTAGTTGCTCCCTTTTTACAAAGTTGGGAACAATAGTTGCAAGTAACACATCTCAATCCTAAACGTCTTGCAAAATCTTGTTTATAAAGCAACTTACAGCCTGAAAGAGATACCAATATTTAATGAAATAACCATTACAGGTCATTTTCTTCAAAAGAGAGAAAAAAAGGTGATAAGTCATCTATCGTATCCCCCAAAACATTTGGCAATATAGTAGCTATATAAGTGGATTTAAATAATGTGTAAACTGCTGAATTGAACAAACTTGCAATGTAATGTGATAATAAGCCTGAAAAATCAAAAGTATACTATTAAGACACTATAAAATAATTAAACTGGAGTCAAATAAGACTTTAAGGTAGTGAAAAATCATATTTGGTTGTTCTTCTCAATTTTATCTTTCCCTATTCTATTACCTAATGAATGATGCATTACAAGCAAAATCCTTCACTATCTCCTAAAGAAGCCTTTCCATTTCTTACCTCTGAGACCTCATTTAGATCATTTCACAAAAAAAAAACTGTTATCACACCAATGTGAAATATCTATCTCCTTCCTAATCTACAATGAGTGCTCCTAACCCAGGGTCCATGAATTTGATTTTTAAAAATTTAACAACTATATTTCACGATAATTGGTTTTCTTTGTAATCCTATGTATTATATTTTAAAATATCCTGAGAAAGGGTTCATGGGTGTCATCAGATTGCCAAAAGATCTATGACACAAAAAAGTTAAGAATCACTGCTATGGGAAGTTTTTTCTTCTAGTTACCAATTTCTTCTGCTAGTATAAATATTTTTCTTATTTAATTTTGTTAATATGTTTTTAATCAATAACATTCTAAGCGCTGGCTTAGGGCAAAGATCATGAATTATATTTACATGTATATCATCCACAGTTCCTTGAACAATAGTAGGCAATAAAATTATTTTATAAGAGATTAGTATTAAAGAAATCAGAATTGACTACTTTTAGCCAAAGGGACTATGGTATTAGATCAGTTTTTATTGAAATCTGAAAGATATTTCACTTCTTCCTTCCCAAGTCAAAAAACAAAAATCAAACTGTATCATTCCAAAAGACTTTCCTAGCATTTATAACTGACTTTAATTTTATAATTTCCCTGAAAAGACAGGAGGGCCAAATAACTATTCCCATCTTACAGAAAAGAAAAACTCTGATCCAAATTAAACCGTCTAACTAAGCAATCAGTGAAAAAGACAAAAATTATTTTTTAACTAGTCTGCTTAAAAAATGTTTGCCATAAAAATTACTCAAAAATTTATTATCCAAGTTTACAAAACCACATACCTTCACTACAGAATGGCCTCTTAACTCCAGAGAAATTTACTGTTTCATGCAGGGTCTTCTCTTCTTGGCAATATTCACAATATGTAACAATACAATGCAACTTTTTGTAGTCATCTGAACATGTCTTGCTGCAGAACTGATAGACTTTGTTCTAAACACAATAAAGTAAGAATTTAAATGAGAAGTAAACATTATAGTAAAAAGTAGCAGTTAATTTAGCTAAAAACAGGGGTCCAGAAACCTTAAAAGAAGATATCCTGACTCAATGTAGGCATATACATAACCATAAATTCCAGGTACCTAATTAACTTCTCTTTCCTGGTAAAAAAAAAAAAAAAGGTATTGTTCTCCAAAATGCTCACTCCTGAAACCTTTGAACTAAAAAGCAGAAACAAACAAGCTAAAAATCTGGCTTTGCTAATAACAGTAAGTTCACAATTATGAAGTACTATAAAACTTATGAGTAATCACAATCCTGAGAGGTAGGTAATGCAATAATTAAAACTAGCACTCACTTGCAGCTTCAAAATGGATTCACAACTAATACAATATCACATAGCGAAGTGTTGGATATAGGATTGAAACAGATGTAATTCCTGTGTTCCCGGTGACCATTTTCACTTCTGCCATCTCCCTCAAAAGTCTTAATTTTTTCTCTGTGAAGATCAGAATTTCCAAGAAGGCATATATATCCATTTTCTACCCGTGAACTGTCATGTGAGGCACCAGTTGCCTTATGAAAACCCACCCTTGTCCACCCAGTTGTCAACACGCCCACCTTAAATCACTGTAGTTTACCTATCTTCTTACATGTCATATACTTTCCACACCAATGAAATAAGTTACTTGAGAGCACAGATCATGGTTTTTCATTTTTTGCATTCACAGAATAGGCCATGTGGAATTTTTAGAGTCCACATTATTAATTTCATTGGTGCAGGGAACTCCTAGCGTGTCAAGCAGCTCTAAGAGATACATGTCAGAATCTCATCTGATGCATTGATGTACCTAAGGCACTAAAAGACTGGTCTATAAAGTCAGAACTGGTCTTTAAAGTCAGAACATAACAGAAGCTAGATGTGGCCTCTGGCCTTCCTGACAAGGCAGACCCAGAACATTCATCTTCTCTCTGGTTCCCAATCACTAGATATTAAATCAAAATGAAGACAATCATAACCTTTTCCAAACCAAAATTAGGGACAATCCGTAATTGTAGGAGGACTTCTAGCACTGAAATTCTAGTAGTAGAAATAGCTAAACAACTATAAGAAGACAAAAGGATATGCTGAATTAGTCCTCCAAGATAGGACAATGACTAACTCTTCTTCCAAAATGATAATAACCAACTGAATATGCAGCCTGACAACTTTGTGAGACTAGGAACTTGGAGAGAAAAAATTTTACCCTCTTAATGGGAAAATAAGAGCTTGAAAAAAAGACAAAGTACTTGAACCTGGCAATTAAAGGGTATTGGATGAAACAGACTGACACAAATTGGAATAAGCTATGTGACAAACACACCCAAATGTAGATAGCAAAAACATACCAAGACAATCTGAAAATTAAATTCGATATAGTTTTAAATGTGTTGAGTCTTCACGGCTGTAAAAAAGCACCTACCTATGACTATTCCAATCACTTAACTCCCTCCAGAAATTCACATTCCCTTGCCCCCTGCTGACCAATGGGATACTATGACTCAATATGACTTAATAATATTAAATCTTCTGCTAGACCAGATTCTTAGTCCCTAATGTAGAGCATTAGAGCACCCATCTAACAAAAATCTTGATTTTTTTTTTTTCCACCCCAACTCTGCCTGCAATTAAAGTGAAACAATGAAGAGAGATGCTGGATTTGGAATCAAGAAGACCAAGTTCAAATTCTGCCACAGATAATTACAAACTGTGTGACGATCATAGGCAAATCATTTAGATTCAGTTTCCTCACCTGTAAAATGATAGCAGCAATTTCTACTTCACAGAGCTCCTTTCAGGACTACATGAGAAACACATGTGAAGTGCTCTGAAAACTTGAAAATGTCATTGAAAAGCTAGTTACTACTTAAGAGGCAACTAGCTGACAATGTATAGAGCTCCAGGGCTAGACTCAGGAAGACCTGAATACAAATACAGCCTCTGACACTTCCTATTAGCTGGGTGAATCTTGCCAAATCACTTAACCTGCCTGATTCTGTTTTTTCAGCTATAAAATGGGGATAATAAAAGCACCTGCCTCACAGGGTTGTTGTGGAGAACAAGTGACGTGTTTAGCACAGTGGCTGACATAGAGTTAGTGCTATATAAATGTTTATTTCTCTCCCCGTCCCAAGTTCTGACTGCTTTTCTTGTTTCAAAGACATCAAGTAAGTGTTTTTACAATCAGCCTGGTGTCCTCACTATAGAACCAATACATTTATCTTGGAGAACTCTACCATCAAGCATGGGCTTAAAATAAGAGCTTTCATGATTTCCTAAAGGTTAAAAGTGGAAAATGCAAATAAATTTTTATTAATGAAAGAGGCCTTAGAAGGATCATACAGGCCAATATATTGATAATATGGCTGAGGAAACAGGAAAGACAAAGAGATTTGCCAGGAAATATTGATCAGTTCTAGCTCAAAAGCTAGATTTTACATGGCAAGTTAAACATGCCTTAAAGAAAAGCTTAATTATTTGAAAGAATGCAAGATATCACATCTGGGTACAAAATGTGCCTTAAAAGGCAATCATAATTGAAAAAAAAATTCCTTAATTGAAATATATATTAACAAACAATCATAATTGAGAGAAAAAAGGAAAAGGAGGGAAGACTGAAGAAACAGGGGCTATAAAATTAAAAGTAACATCTAAAAAGTTAGGTAATATCTCAAAGACAATTAAAACCTAAAATGGCAAAGTTAGGAGATAATTACAAATAAAAATAATTACGTGTAACAATAAGGAAGAAAAAAATGTATATATTTCTGGGGAAAGAATGTTCTTACAAAAACTAAAATTATTTCTTTCCCCCAAAGAAGTATTAAACATACATAAAAAAATAAAGTTAACCAAAACCAATGATTATGTGAAATGTGTACTTTCTTTTGAGAGGTCACATTTACTGCACTGATGGAACTGTTCTATAATAGGGAAAAAATTCAACATTTCAACAAATTATTATTCAGCACTTACAAGTGCTATATATATATGCATATATAGAAGGACTATATAAATGTTAGCTATTCATTATCATTACTATGTTTAAAGTACTGGACTAAGACCTGAAAAAATTAAATAGCAGACAGTACACCTGTATTTAATTAATAATTGGGTCAAACAACCAAGTAGTTTTGACAAAGAAAAATAATTTTGTATACCTGTAAGATTACTCATTCTGAACGATAAGGCTAACTTTAAAACAACAACAACAACTTGCCTCCCATTCCAGTATCTCAGGTTTGGAACAAAAGGAATTTTTGCAGTAACTGCATTTCAACTGAATATCACTTGGTGCTGCAAACTGACCATTTGGGGACGACTGCATACTAAGAGCCTGAAACAAAAATGTAATAAAAATAATTTTATATTTTAATTAACCTAAAAATGATCACTGAAATGATTAGAAATTTATCTGTCATAAAAGTATAAATTTGAAATGTATTTTTAAAAAACACTGATATACTGAAAAGATAAAAGTTTTTGTACATTTAAATTCAGAAACCTTAGTAAATTCATAGCTAAAGATAGCTTAAGAAGACACTTCTACAATTCCCTCATGATGGACATCCAGAAACTACAATACAGAGCAGTTAAATAATTTTCCTGAATTACCTGCATCAAGAGCAGCAGAGCTAGAACTGGAAATGAAGTATTATTACAAAAATAAATCCATCTACCTCCCTTCCAATGGGGAAATGCTTCTTAAAGAAGGCCATTTTAATTTTAAAAACTCTAAATTAATGAGTCAAATGTAAAAGAATTTCTTTAATGATTAATCATTCTTATCTCCAAACTAAAAATGTGATATCTGAACCTAAGCAATGGCACAAGACCAGCATGAGTCCATGACACCACAACCATAAGCTCATCAAGTCATGAACTTTAACTATGTTTCAAGAAATTAAGAGAAACAAACACCAGTGCAATGACATATCTGTGACTGGGATTTCAATCAAGTTGAGGAGTCAAATGCTATAGCAAGGTCAAAGATTTAGGGTAAATTATGCTACAACAACTTCAGAACTCTATAATGGACTAAAATATGGACACTGCAAAATAAAATTAATTCTTTTTGATAAAATATAGTTTATCAGCTTCATTTATACATAATTTGAAAGCAAGTATTTGTTCTTTTTCATCTCTTGAATGTCAGAGGTCTGAAAAAATAACACAAATGTATTCTGTATTCTCTGGCTCAGATTTTATGTACTACATTAAATCCTTCTGTGTTACCATCAACAAAACTGGTGTACAAAAAGTAAAATTTTGATTATCCACTAGTCTAATTAAAGAAATGTGGTTAAAAAGTATAAAATAAAGGATAATCCAAAAGTAGTTTCTATATAAAAGTATGGCACATATGTCTCCTACAAAACTGCACATAGTTTTAATTGAACATTCAAGTTAGTGTTCTGAGGTCCAGTAAAAGTATAAAAGATAATTTGGAGTTTTCATATATTATTTCCCTATCACAATAGGTAGGAAAGCTGAATTAGAGAATCTAAGAGTTGATGGCACAAGTATAAGGAACCTATACCACATACGTATATAAAAATTACATAAAACAAATGTCAAACCTGAAATTTAGCCACACAACTGGAATTGCAGAAGTTGTACAGTTTTCCATCAGGCATTGTGGCTTGATACTGAGGTAAAGAATTTCTCTTACAAAAGTGACAAATGATTCCCACACCTGAGAGAGAAAAGGTCCACATATGATTTCTTTGCAAACTAAAGTGATAAAGTAATTGGTTTTAATAATTAAAACATAACTCATCTATTTAGTGCTTTAAGGTTTCCAAAGTACATTCCTCAATATAACACTGTGGTAAACAGCACAACAAGCATTATTATTCTTATTTTAAAAATGAAGAAACTAAAACTCAAACAAATTAAGGGACTTCTAAACTATCAAGTCTCTGAGGTGGGAATTGGAACCCAGGTCAAATGATTCCACTTTTTCTATCTATGATGCCAGCACTGATATTCAGAGAGTAAACTCTAAAGCACCATAACAATTTTAGAGACTATCCAGTCAGAAAATTATTTGATAATAAAAGAAAACAGTAATTGTTACATGGCATACTTTTCATAGGATCATAGGATAATAGACTATGGGTCTGGAGGAATCCTTAAGGGAATCCACCTATTCCAGGACCCTCATTTTATTTGGATGAGAAAAATGAGAAAGGATGACTCTACCACGGTCACGAAGCTATTCAGAAAAATTTGAATGAAACCTTCTCCTGTCCTCAATCCTTAGAACATACCACACTATCAAATGATTTGTATGGTTAGTATCATATATTTTACTTAGAAAGCACAAGGTAAAATATAAACAGTTCAGTCTCTCCTATATTTTAAAAACACAGATGGAACATAAATTTTAGCCATGAGGATAAAGAGGGAATAAAATGTTACAAATATTTTAATAAGCTTAAATTGGCAGAGCTATGAAAAATATAATTTACTTTGAGGTTTTGTAATTTCATTGGTTTTGTTATTCTGAATCCCCTTAACACTGAAAACAGAGTCTATAATTTGCCAAATAAATTAAGAGTTGCTGTGACTGGAGGTTTCATCACCCTACAGCTAAACGTGGTGAAAAACTGTTTGCATTATAATAACCTGGGACCTCAAAGACTAGGCCCAGAGTGAAAGATCTGGTGGTAGTTCTACGGAGCTGGTTTCTGAATATTGACTCTCCTGTCCAAGGAGACATCAACAAGAACATTTAAAGATAGGAATCTTTCTTTAGTGGGGCATGGAATTAGTAATTTTTTTTTTGCTAAATTAATAAAGTAACTAGTTTTTAAAAAATAACAAAAATGAAAGAAAAGATGTCAAAGGGAGGAGAAAATGTCATTCACACACAGACGCACACGTACATATTATGACATACATATTTTTAAAAATTTTAAACTTACTTGCTGATTTTGCATATTTTGTCTTGTGTGTGTTCATGCAAGCAGTTGAACAATATGGCTCCATATATCCATTAGGACCTATGCACTGAGTCATATCAAAAAACCGGCACTGAGTTCTACAACCAGTACAAGCTGTCAATTTGCCATATTTCTAAAACATAAAATAGAAAACAACGGATTGCTTAAAACATTAAAAATCAACTAAAAATTATTTTTTTAAAAAATCAGTTTACATATTATGGTATGATTGTAAACATTTATAAAGGCAAGCAAAGATGCTTACATATTTAGATGGATGAATCAAAACAAATTAACAAAATATTTAAAAAAATTAAAAAAATCTGATCTAGTTTAATTTTTTTGACTAGATTTTTTTTAAAAAACCTAAATATACTATATCTGAAACAAAAGGTGGTGAAGAATTCAGTTCACAAACAAAAAAATGCCAGTTCACAATTATGCAGACATTTGGGCATTAACTTTTTTTAAAAGAATTTCTGCAAAATTAACAGTACAGATTACTACAGCTGCAATAGTTGACAGTTATTTTAAATAAAGATACTAACTTCAAAAAAAATTTACCTAAATCTCTTTTAAAAGTTTTCCTCTCTACCAAAATTCACATTACATGTAATGTTGGATTATAGATAAAAGACTAAGACAAGAATTCAAAACACTCAACTTTGTGCTTCTTTAGTGAAGAGGGGTTACACATTTCAACATTAACTGACAGAGATATTAAATGTGGCTAATAAAAATAAGGAAGTGAAAGTACAAATCAATAGAACAAGTTTGAATTCAACATATACCAACTATAACATATATAACTGCAATCAAAGTTAACTGCCAGAAAACAAATATAAGTTAATAAATCAATTCCCAGACTAAATTAAGGACTATTTCTCACTTTCAGGAATATCTAATCTAAGATTGCAATGCAACCTGTGAAGATAGAAGCAATGTAAGAGTTGCAATGATTACAAGATGCAGAAAATTAATTCAAATTCAAATAAAAGCCATTCGAACTAATACATGTTCAAAGAATATTAAAAGGTGGTTTTCAACGTAAGAAATTCAACTGATCAATGTGTTGA